>JAOWAW010148849.1:0-12765 GCA_028565695.1 Nicola tetela | reverse complement strand
TTACACTGCTTAACACCCATCAGCACACTGTACATTACTCTTTATAGTACACAGTCAGTATGCTGCACATTACTCTGCATTACACCCAGCCAGTGTACTGAACAAGTCACTGCTTAATGCACGGTCGGTTTACTGTACACTACTCTGCTAAACACACATTCAGTCTATACTGTATATTATCAAAGATCCACCGGTTAATAACTGCTGTAGCCCCATTTAACACTACAAATTCTTAATGGTTGATATTCGCCAATATCTACCACTTAAAGGGGTTGATAACTTCTCTGTTATCAACCACTTAAAGTGGTTGATAACTTCTCCGTTATCAACCCCTTTTTAGTATTTCCCACTCTGCATGAAGCAACAGAAAGTATATCAAACACTTTATCAACTTTGAAGTTAGAATGAAAGAGAAGTCTTTGATCAAAAGGAAAGAAATGGAAGGAAAAATCAGTGAAGAAAAAAATGCGGTCAAGGAGAGGGTTTGAACCGAGACCACTCGAGTGAAAGCTGTGCTCCTAATGACTGCACCACTTGGGACTGCTTGCCAAGAGCTGGTGACAAGTGACTGTATATAGCTAGAGCACTTGCAAACTGCGTCACATGGTTGCTGTGTGCTTTCTTTCAATGGTATTGAGGTCTTCGAAAATGAGCGAGAAAGGGCTCTGAGGCAGCCATTTAGCTGGTCTACTGGAATAAGCCTCTCATATGACCCTCAGCGTCAGAAATACTGGCCTGCCAGTGAAAAGTTCCTCTGAAGCAATTGCAACCTGTGTCACACGGTTGCTGCGTGCTTTCTTTTGGTGGTGTACTCTTCGAAAACGAGCAAAAATCCTATGGGATCTTCGATAAGTACAATGTTCACCTCGCGCTCATGAATATTGGTTGATATTTGCCTTGTCGAGTGCCCCTCGGCGCACTTTGCTCACCTCGTCATATTTCCCTCGCCTGTGGCTCAGGAAATATCGACTCGGTGAACTATGTGCGCCTTGGGACATGCGACTCGGCAAATATAAGTCGATATTCACTCGCGCTCAGTGAATATTGTATACTTACATTGGATAATGCCCAGTCAGGATACTATACATTACACTGCATAACAGACATTTAGTATACTATAAATTTCTCTACATAAAAGACAGTCAGTATACTGTACATTACTCTGTATAACACAGTCACTATACTGTTCATTGCTCTGCATATCACACACTCAGCTGGTATACTGTAATTACTTTGCATAACAGAGATGTATGGTTTACATTACTTTGCATATCACACACTCAGCTGGTATACTGTAATTACTCTGCATCACAGAGATGTATGGTTTACATTACTCTGCAAAGCACATGTTCAGCATATTGCAGGCAGTTTCTTACTGTGCAGCACAGACTGTTTATCAGCCTGATAGCTCATGGCAGTTATTACACTCTACTTCACCGTGCAATGCACACATGCATTGTTACTAGTGTTGTGCTAAACTTTACCGTGCAAGACACCCTCCTTGCATCACAAGGAACCACATTGACCAAAAGTCGTTCCCGGCCATTGCTCTTTGTCGTCACGTTTTGGTAGAAAAAACCTGATGTTGAAGTCACTCTATCAGAGGTATATCTTCCTCCCTGGAAGCTGCAGTTGAATTCAATTGTATGACCTCTGACTGAGTTTCCTTGGGGATCAGACAGTGTGACCTATGGGAAACACACGATGACCATACAGCTTGGAATTCTATACTGGTATAATGACTTTAATTCAGTTGGAAGATATAAGTCATGTTAATTACTGTTATGTAGCACAGACTCATTTCAAACTACGTGCACATTTTCACTGATGTCAGGCATTGAGTAATGGACAGATGAAGCTGGCGCATGTTGTCATGGCAAAGTATCAACCATCATCACGTTTGTAAAAACTGCAATGGTCACTAAGACCCAGTACAAAACGTTGAAGCCAGATAAGCAGCAACTCAATACTGGTTATAGCTGTAGTATGTGAGATTGCCACAAACATGCTCACATGTGTCATTCCATAGAGCAACTGTAAATAAACAACACCTGTATTTCCCAAAACTGATACGCTACTTTACCATAGGGTAGTCCTACATTGCAGTTTTATTAAATTCAAAAACTTCTTCATAGCAGGATCTCACAGCCAGCCTGTACTAAACTTTCTCCTGAGCAAGAGCTCTCTGGCAGTTGTGAATTTGTTTAGAGAAATTATGAAAGACTTTCCCATAGATACACTTAGTTGACTTCAAGAAGACTTGTAAAGCAGAGCTGACATGAGTCATAGTGATGAGAAGAGTATTTCTTGTTTGTGTCCTGGGCCAGTATGTTACACTCCATGCAAAGATTGACTCTAGCTTCACAGAAGTCACTGAACTGTTTTCAACTGACACTGGTCTTACCATAACTGAATAGCCACCAGCCAATTTCTTGTCAAGGCCCTGTTTCTTGGTCCTTCTACTGTATGACACCTTCAAAAAGCTTACCTCCAAGGGCAATGGCAATCCAGACTTAATGTGGTTTCCCCACAAGTTTGTGAATTTTATTGACCATTCCTGAGAAGCTGGGGCGCGTCTTACTGGCATCTTGCAAACATCAGTCAACTGTGATTGGATCTTTTCAGCACTCATAGTGATGTCTGTCAATCCTTCAGTGAAGTTTGTTTCCACTGTCAGCCTGGCATAAGGTGGAAGCCGTCCGTATGCGCTGAAATATCTGTTGAGAGTCGAGCCTTTATCATACTGATACTGTACAATATCAATCCCTCTTATCCGGTCACGGACATCAACTGGTATTTGGGAGAATGGCAGGCAGACGTCTGTTGCATGGTTTACCTGCAAAGCAACAACAGGTGTCAAGCTGCATTGGCATTTGGAATCATGGTAGCAGCATATAGAACAAGCAGAGCCTTGTAATTTTTTGACTTCCAGCCAAGGATTGGAGAGAGTTACTTTCGCTGCTAATGTGTGGCAACTGGAGAATATTTCCAGGATTTGGGGATTCGTACAAAATCGGTGATCAGCCATGTGGGATTTCAAGTCTCTCTGACTAATACTATTCATCCTATTTTATGAATAATAAATATTATTATCGTCAGCCTTGTTTTTTTTTCATATAGAGTAAAAACAGTTATATGTTATTCTTCTTTTGAATCCCACTTTAGCTTACTGAGCAAGTGAGTTGGTCTCTTTCAAGTTTGCTTTATTGTTTATAGGTTTCAACCATCTTGAACTTCTCACCCTCTGTTCAAGTCGGAATTGTTGACGAGGAAGGTGCAAGGAGAGGTCTCTATCGAATGACCGAACAGACGCCAGAGAAATAGCAACCATAGCTAAGCCTTTGACAGGCTGTCCGTGTGTGTATCTGTTCAAAGAACATTGTAAGGAAACAACAATGTAAGATAGAGTGTAGAAATTCAAGAGGGGTTTACGGGAGTGTTTAAACTTTTAACACAATAAGGCTGGGTGTAAGCACAGTGCTGAGTTTGAACACAATGAACACAATGAGGGTGGCTTTTAAACACAGTAAGGGTGTGTGTAAACGCAGTACAACATTGAAGGGGGGCTGTAACACAACAGGGTTAGCTTTAAACACAATAAGGGGATAGTATTATGACCCACGACCAAGTCTTCGCGTATAGTTTTCGTTGGCTAAAACAAGGAAAGAGTAAAACGGCACCTTGGCTGTGAAGAAAAATTGTGAGTCCAAGGTAGATACTGAACTTTGGCAATAGTGTTGTTGCTGAATCCTAAAGCACTGCGGAGCATGTGTCTAGCTGAGGGCTGTTAAATGACATTCTTAGGGTGAACCTGTTGCCGTCTCACTCCGTACCCGCCTTAGTGATGCGTACATGTATATGCCATTGAAGTATTCTTAGGCGTTCAGACATTCTTTGTCAGTGACCACCAAAAGAGCGTCTTTGTTTCGCACAGGGCTGGCCTACTCCAATTCTTGCCCCCTGCGAATTTAATACGCAGGAGAGAAACCAATGCACAAATTGATCATAAAATTTCTCCTCAAACTGTGGCAAGCACCAGTTGTTTCAACTTTAACTGTAAGAATAATCCTGCATGCAACAGTGTTGACCCAGCGTCAATAGTTGGATGATCTTCAGGAAAGTCCTTCATTGAACCTCTACTGTTGATTAAAAAACATCAATCTTCTGAGATGCAAACTCTTTCCCTGGCGGAAACAGTTTCGTTCTACTGAAGAGTTTTTAGGAATGGATCTTTCCTTGGCAGTCAAGTTGGTTCTGTACTTAAACGACTTTCTCCTCCCGATTCATGGCCTTTGGATTCTTGCTCACTTTCACTAGACGTTTCATTTAGAGAAGAAAGGTCCAAAGCTTCCCTTGAAGCCATGCCACATTCTTTTCACTAATGTCAAAACTTTAAGAGACAAAATGTTTGTCCACTGCCGACATGGCAAGTCTTGAGATTCGCAAGTTACAACCTTTGTGAACAGTCATCAGTAAACACTAATTTAACACAGCACTTTGCGGACCGCTGGCTGACCTCAGGACTTACCTTGCGTCCACTTCGACACAAATGGCGCGCCCTGAAGAAGAACATTTCAGTTTCGCCTCGACCGAGAATTTTGGAAGAACTGCAAAACAGAAGAAACCGGTGAGAGAAGGTTGTTCGATAGGTTATCGTTATTGGCTTGGGAAAAGCGGACGCGGTCACATGAACTGGGAGCATCAAGAATAATAAGTAGTTATTTGGGAGATGCTGGGAATGGAACAACGCAGGAGAATAGTGGCTTAGTTGCAGGGTGAACAAAGCCATGACCAGAGTCACGTGGGTCTCCGTTTATTGCTAATGAGCAACACTTGTCGCTTACCGTATTTATCCACTGAGATAGTCTGCGCGATTTCTCTCGTCGTTCCACTCTGTAAAGATGAAGAAGGGAAGTGCTTGCTCTTAGAGGTAAATGGGCATATCCGTCTGTTTAACACATCGCGAGCGGCAGACGATTGACTAAAAATGAAAGCACATTGCGCTTGCACTTTTCCTCGGCCAAAGACAGCATCACTACAATTAAATCACTGTCGACAGAGCAATATTACACTTATGGGAATTAAGAAGTTCGAAATGACAAAAAAATAAAATAAAGTTCAAGTTTTCCGCTCTTCTTGGCAAGGGCATTCTTTCAGGTCTGTAGATCCAAGACTTGCAGCTAAAACGACAAAAACGAAAAGAAGACCCCTTCCAAAGACCACTTCTACAAGAATTCAAGAGCAAAACCAGTACTTCACTTCAGCACCTCACCTCGTTAACTTGAGCTCGAACTTTCCATGTTCCAAGTATTGGCTCTGACGACAAGGGAAGGGAGAACTCCGCCATTCCTTCAGAGGAAGCGGTCTTGTCAGAAACTCAGACTGAATAGAATTAGAAGATAAGGCTGTCACACAAAGATTGCACCATCCTTACCTTTTGCTAGCATGACGTCAGTCCACTGTGCGACGCGCGTTCCTGAGGCATCCTGTGGTCAGCACGCAAAAAGGGGAATTAAAGCTAGTCAGCCTACAGGCGGCCACCTTCCTGCTTCTTGCGCTGATTGAATACAGTAGGCGGAGAGAGCATTTGCCAAGTAATAGTTAGGTGATTTCCAATACTGTGTTTGAAAATGATCTTGAAGAAGACTTGTTAAAAGTTGCAGTTATGAAGGCAGTTGCGAGCACCGCAAGAGCAGCAATCATCCATGTCTACCAACATATAAACTTACGGGCTTCATCCGTAGAATCTCTGTACAAAATTAAGTTAGAACCAGTAAAGTACCTCCTTGACAACAGAGGCTAAACACGAAATATTCATACTCACCAACACGTAGAGTAGAGGGATCTGTTTGTTCATATAGAGAGCAACAGAAAACGCATAAACAAGTTAGCCTTCTGCGCATGAGCGAGCTACTGGTCCTGGCCAAGCGAACAGATAATTCCATCACGCATTACCTTCTCTTCAACTGGTTTGAGCTGCCGATTCACCGCCACTAATCTGCCTTTCACTGTGAGGATAAGGATAAAATACAAGGCAGACGGTGAGTCAATACACAAGACAACATACTAACTGTTTTCTGAAGTCTACCTGCGCATACGAGTCGTTTCACTCGAACACGTAGTTCTTCCCACTATAATAATTATTATGATTATATGTGCGGTATATACTGGTCGCATTCCAAAAATCATGATTCCGTCGATTTCGTTGACTTGCTTTGAAATTCTGCATTCCAAAATTCATAAATTCGCCTGAAGAATTCAATACATCGGAAATCATTCAAATTTTGGGACGGATTTCATTGAATTCATTCACCTGTTTCTGAACCGAAGGAATGGCTAAATGTTGTCGTGGTGAAGGCCGTGACCAGGTGCCACATTTTTTCCATGACACCTTGCCCACAGCTGGCTGACTTTTTATTCCAATAGTCGCCCTCAATTCATTGAATTCGACAGAATCAAGAGGGTCATAATTCAAGAAAATCACTGAAATGATCAGTTTTGGAATGTGACCGCTACATCAGTCTGGAGTCAGGGATTGCATTCTTGCTTACGATTGTGTAATACCCATTAACAGTGGTAATCACGAATGTTAGCTGGTGTTTGTTATCAGCAACGCGACACATCCGTCATATAATTCAAAAGTATTTGATGGAATTCAGAAAATGTAACCAGTGTTGAAACGCTTTCCGCCCTGACTTACCGGTTTGACCAGGTTTGTAGACAGGCTTATCTGTCTCCATGAAAATTATTTTCTTATCCTCATCCACATCCCGGCGGTGCCTCGCGCGAAGTCTGATCGCGCGTCGTGAGCGGAATTCGCACAGTGACCTGCCGTTTCTTTCACAGCTTCCAGCCATATTCAAATACTTCACATCGTAGTCGCTAATCAAATAAGGCTATTTGAAAGGAGGAGACCAAACAGAAACAGAAAAAAAGCACTTTCCTCAACGAGATAAGTTTTCTGATCCATACAGACTTATTAACGGAGCTAAACAGGAAGTTGACATGCAGCAGCGTTTACACGACCGTGAACACCGGCGTGACAGAGAGACTGGATAGCTGAAAATGTGCAGGTTTGTTTGGCACAAATCTCTCCTCTGACAGTAATCGTGAATGACGTCATAGACCGAGTGTTGACTTACCGGTGCCTGCCAGAGCATTTTTCCTTGCTTCATTTTGCCTGACAAAAGATTCACAAAAGCCACGCTGGGTAAACGCGGTGGTAGAAAATGTGGTAGAAATAATTTACGCTCTTCCTAGTTTCATATTTTTTTCCATCAGTTTTAGCTTCTACTCTAAGTATTTTTATGCCCATGACCTCGGCGCAGGTAACTTAGGCTGAATAACAACTGTGCACCTTCACTTAGGTGCGCGACGCTTAGGGGTGGCACTTTAGGCGGGCAAAAGATTGCCACTTATGATTTTCGATGAATGAATTTCTAAGCTCCATCCGTTCACATCGAAACCTGTTAGGCGACTGACAATTTTGCCGTTGCAAATTTCGACGCCGAGTCGAAAAAATTAGGGAGAATGAAACGACTTTTTATAACTCACCATCATACTACTGAGTAAAATCAGAATACTTTATTAAAAGACTCTTAAGGTGAGAAGGATGACTAAAAGTAACGGCAAAACATTTCGGCGTCTACGCCTTCATCAGTTGCCAGAACGACCGTTCTGTTTGATTAGAGAATCTCTAGTCAAACGGAACGGTCGTTCTGGTGGTCAAGCATGGAGCTTGCGATGGTCATTCTAGTAATGGAATTAAAAAATACTCAATCAGGCGCTTACATGTTTTGTATGGCGCCAGCGTTAACGGTTTTAATTTACGCCGGCACTCGCTTAATACCACCTGAGTGTTTACCAATGAGTCGTATTCAACGGAGCTAGTAGAGCAGAAACTCGAGAACCGACTATTTGGTGCGCGTCCTGTCCTTTTCTTCTGTGGAAATATTTCCACAAGCGTCTTAGTCTAGCGGCCTCCGCACATTCCCAGCACTGTAACTGTCGGGCCTAACGCCCCATTTCCGACTAGTGGCTTCATTTCGTCCAGTCCAATACCGCTGGTCTACCTCAGCCTGTTCCAGCTTTGCTGTTGTTTCCTGAACTATAGTGTTTGGCTAATTCATTTGTTGATATACCCTTTGTTAAGTACACTAAGGAGTTGCCCCAGCCCTCCACCTCAGATATGTCTAAGAGAGTGGAAAAGCAAAATAGACACAAGGTTATGTAGGGATGTGCGGCGTACAGTTTAATACAGAGGAAAATATTATACTACGTGCGTGCATTTAAAGACTACTCGCTACCCAACTTTTCTGTATTGCAAGATAGCATAAAAGGAGAGAAGGCATACATGTAAGTACAAAGAGAAGGAGATTGCCTACTGAGTGCATGAAAAGAAAAAAAAACGACACCTCCCCCAGCTGGCCTTTTCGCAAACACAAATAAATACGATCAAGCAGAGCGAGGAGTTAGGAGTGGTGCTGTTTCCCAAGAGGGCTCAGAGCAGGGGAGGGAGGAAATGCTGTGTAGGAACAGGGGGTCGCAATTTGGGAGATAGTACATTGCCCTAAACATTGCTGAACTATACAGTTTTGGGGTTATAAATTGCTCAAAGCTTCAGAGTTAATGACATGTCATTTTGGCTTCGGTGCTCGAATACCGTTAGGTACCTCCTCCGAGTATGAATAATTTTGCTAGGAGCCTCAGCGAAGCGGGAGCTTCATTCCTTTCCCATTGAGATGGTCGTGTATATGTAGCCTTGGATGAACTGAAATCACGCGCCGGTATGGAGTGCGTGATAATTATCGCTCAACCAAGTCGTCGTGGAGCCCCAGGCGTGTGGCAGGGAATGAGATGAAGAGGATTTCCCAGCACACCAGTCACAGGAAACTTTTTTGGTCAGACGCTTTACCAGAAATGCCTCTGGCTTCATCAATTATGAAAGACAAGGGGTACAGAAGGCTGGATACTTATACTATCGCGTTGAGGGTGTGACTGCACCCTACTAAAGGTGTCATAGTCCACAAGATGTGACAAGGCGTTTCTACGCAACGTGTTCACCAATGCACGGGCTGCATATGTGTACGAACAGTTTAAAGTGCATTCATCTTTCGAATTCCGGAAGAGCAGTGACCCATGCTCTTACTGAGGGCCCAATCGGCTCGTCGGTCTACTTCCCCTTCTGGAGGCATCCTTGACGGCTCTAAGACCACCTAAGGAATAAACTACGCAACTACCGAAGACGATCTCACAAGACAGCTAAGAAATAAACTACGCAACTATCGAAGACGACCCCACAAGAAAGCTAACACTTAACTAAAGAACAGCATTCCAATTTGAGTCGCGTTCAACATCATTATCACGGTTTAATTGCGGCTTTCGCTTGTTAGTACGAAAATCACAGCTAGCTCTGTTCCATCGAGTCACAACAATCGATATTCGGGCGAAGCTTTTAAGGCACGGTAGCTCTGCAAGGAGATGGAAGAGCATCGTGATCCAGATTCCGTACGAAGCATGGGTCTCTCTGCTAGTCTAATGTATAAACATGAAGATGTCTGCCTGTGTGTTTGCGAATAACTTCGAAACGACTCGACGGATCGCAGCCAAACTTTCGCTGGGACGTTCTCTCCGGCTGAGGAGTACACCGAAGGATTTTCGAGACGAACCGATCTCTCCTTCCCCTTGATTCTCGCGACAGCACCGACATCGCATACAACGTCAATGTACTATGTGTACCGAGCCCTGCCCCAAACCGAATTGAGATCGTGCTCTACTCGTATCATGAGATGATTGCTGGATCAAGTCCCAGCAATCCGTGCGAAGAACGTGCATGCTAGCTCTGCAAGGAGGTCGTGGAGTATCATGATTCAAACTCCTTGTGAAGCACGGTCGCTCTGTTGAAAGACATTTTACAAAAATCTGTGCGAAGCACGGGTAGTTCCGCTAGTAATATATAAATTGGCTCGACCAAGTTGTGAAAACACTATGGCCAGACCAGCATGTGACCTTAGATGGCCTGTAGGTTTGCCATTGTGGTGTCACAACTGGGTCGAGTCACCTTAGAAGTCATAACTAACTCATTGCAGAGAAAATAGCCAGACAATGAGATTGAGATTGATACATTAAACCACCCAACTACCCATAGGACGGATAGGCACCCTTGTAATCTATCTGAAGCTGGTCTGGCAGGACATTGGCTTCTAACATTCAAAGCAGAAAGACTACATCCTGATTCGGATTTTATTTTCAGAAGCGGCCCTTGTGATGGCGGTTGGCCATGGCAGCGATGGGTACTAGGGTGTGTACCTAGCGCTCGTTTTTTGGCGTTTAGTGGTCGGAGCATCCCTCATTTTTGGGTGATTTAGTGCTCGATTTAGTGTTTGAAATCGTAATTAGTGCTCGAGAGTGCCCTTCTCAAAGCAACTTTTTGAACAATTTACAATGAGTACAGACTGCACACTATTCTTTCAATCTTTGCTAATAGAGGTAAGAGTTAATTCAAATAGAGTGGAAATGTTGAAGTCATGTTATGTTATTTTGGTGAAAGTTCTTTCTGAGCCTCAATCCTGCACGGTAAATCATCGGTGATTGTGTGCCATCATCGCTGTAACCTCCAAGTTGTTGTTCTCCAGCGCTGTTGTCTGGCGATCATCGAACGCTGCTCGCAGAAGAAAACAACACTCTTTCAGCTGACGCACTAGATGATTGGACTAGTCGCTTTGGAGCTGTCGACCAGTGCGGGAGTTGGGCCTGCCCAATACCACCACAGCAGTTGCTCCCCATCATTAACTTTAGTGCCATCCTCTGCCCCGAGATAGTTTGGTAGTTCTTTTTGAAGGACTCTGATTGTTTCATCATCGTCCAAGAAAGGGAACAGGCGAAGCTGCTCTACGCAGGCAGGATCAGGCTTCAAATCTTGGACCGTATTCGGGCAGGCCATCCGCGCAGCTTTGAAAGCTCGAACAACGTTATGAAACTGAACGTTGAACTTCTGCAGGAAGTAGATGATCCCCAGTTGTACTCCATTCTTGGCATGCTTTTTCAAAGCCGTGACTTCCTCCCGAGTTGTGCCAAGTTTTTCTGCTTGAGCAGCCACATTTGGGTAGTGACGGTGAGCAGCTGTCGAGAGGCCTTGTAAAATCGAATATGCCTTGAAAATCAGGAGGCCGTCACCTTCCAAGTTGCAGATTGCTTTAACAAATGGCTCACCTGCGTCAATGACTGCTGCCAGCTCAATAATGAGGTACTGTGTACTTTCTTTCCTCCTCATCGATGGGAATGCCTTGCAAAAGTTCAGCGGTTTTTGGTGTGATGACCTGGTTTTCTCCCAGGAACGCCTCAACATCTCCAAAGTGGGCATGGTTTGCTGCATGACCTCCCATCTGCTCCACCGTCTGGTAGCTGAGTATGTCCTGATGCTCATGCCTGTGCCCCTCTTCCACCTCAACTTCGCTGCGCAGCTTCGCGAGAACAGCTGGCACCAGCTCTGCATGAAGCGATCCAAGGTCGACAACTCAAAACAGTTTCCAATGATATCTATCGCATGGGAAAAGCATGTCACGTCTGGGACTTTCGGGTACACGGCCTTGAAAATCCACATTGCAGTGCCGTCTCTCATTGCTGCGATGATGTGTTGTTGTTTGATCTGGAGCGATGTTGCGACGACGTGGATCAGTTCTCCAGCAAGCTGTTCACCGTTAACTGTCTTGGCTAGAACCTTCCGGCGGGCGAGAAGTTGGCGAACCGTCCACTGATCGTCTACAAAGCGGACTACAATCACTAGAGCATCTCCAAGTCGTGAGCAACCGTCATAAAAAATCGAAACGCATCGGTCATGGATGAAGCCCTTTGCACTATTCTTTTCCCGTTCGAGGACAATCGGTATCATTCTTGACAGATTGGACCTGCTCTCGAAGCGGGTACCGTTTCTCTCTAGCAACGCACGGAAGTGGTCACTTTTGGCCAGAGCGAGACCAGATTTCAGAAAAGTCTCCACCACCTCGAGGCGGTACAAATGCTAGTTCTCTGCAATTGTCTCGCCCTTTGGGTGATGTGCTCGTCAAATTTTTGCACAGATTTAGGGAGGGACTGCTGCTTCTCCAGTTCTTTCTGCTTCCGCTCTTTCCCAGCGATGTGAAGGTGCGAGGAGATGTGACGTTTTAGTGAATTGACCTTTGGACTTACTTCCGTTTGACAAGCTGTACAGAACAACACTCCTCTTTCGACACGAAATGATCTCTCCGGATAGTCTTTGACACAATCGTGAAGGCTCTTCCTTTATAGCTTAGTAGAGGGCCCACAGCGCTTACGCTTACGTTGGCCAGGCGGATTAACCAGGAGCTGCCTTTGTTTGCTAATAGCAGTGGGCTGAGCGCGACTCAAGCCAGAGAGAACCACACCAGCCCGGTCGGGTGCAGCCTGACAGCTCAAGTTCGCTTGCTCGGTAGTTGCTTCATCCTCGAATACTGTTCCTTCTCATTCTAAGACAGAACCACTAGTTTCTTCTGACGAAGACTTAACAAAGAGCTGTCCAGTTCTCGTCGTTGCCATGCTAGCAAGGAAGCCTCAAGCTTGAAAGAGAAAAGTACGGAGTTCTTTTCGCACAAAGGCGCGAGATAGATTATATTTCTTGTCGTCTGAGCACGGTATTTTAAGTCTTTGAGACATTATTTGGTGTTGGTATGAAATTGTCGCTCAAGGATGACAGTCCATGGTGTTGGTGCGAAACCGTAGTATTGCTCCAAGTGGTAACAGTTCATAGTG
>JAOWAW010148838.1:0-10265 GCA_028565695.1 Nicola tetela | reverse complement strand
ACCATGGTAAGAGCAGAGCAGGTCTGGTATTTAGACAAGAAGTAGGCATGTATACCCTTTGTCCCATTTGATTACATTCAAATGCTGAGGAGACTTTAACGGTAATAAAAACCTCCATTGAGGAAAATTTTATTTTGTATAAAAGTCCGTCTCATTAGACGGACATCCTGACCTTCCCAGCTTGTTCATCAGCAAACATTGTTGTCCTTGTGCATAAGTGGGAGAGAATTCTTGAGCATGGCCTATTGGCCTATCAACTGAAAATAGAACAGGACTAAGCCCTTAGACCAGTTTAAGGACCTAACCAAGTCATGCTGGCAGCAAAAATATATACTCCCTATTGTTGGGGTGGAGCAGCTACCTCTAAAGATGGACTTGGCAAAACATGAAGAAAGATGACTTATCAGACAACACACAATTTTTTTGGAAAACTAACGGCATTGGATGGATAATCAGGCAAGGCATCAAATTTCAGACTCTGTCCGAAAAATTGCGCGAGTTGGTAGCACTGATACCACTTTATAGGGCCACAGACCACCCTTTTGTACTGTATATTGCTGGAAGATATTACGCTAAATGGCAAAGAAAAAAAAAGAGAAAACCTTGAACAAAAGGAAGGAAGGAAGGACAAGAAAAACCAGAGAAGAGAAAATGCTGCTAGAAATTCATGCAAGGGCGTGTTTGAGTTGTAGCTATTCCGGTTTAGGAATATAAACCGGAACCGGAATTACTGTTCAATTTGCTTCTCCAGAACGGGAATAAGTATTCTGGAATAGTAATATATTCCAGCTCAGGTCCGGAATAAGTCAGAATAGTCAGGCATAGTGAACGGATGCAGACCATTCCCTCTTGTCCTTCAAGTTATCAGGCAAGTCAAGTTCTGTCTGAGTCCTCTCGAGAAGAAATGATGGATACTACCGTTGTTGAGTCATCGGAGGGAGCCATCATCTGCTCAGCTAGAGCCATGCTGAACAACTGACACTGTTGACATTGAGGACCTGACAGCCGGTGGCGGCCTAAGATTATTTTTGTTAACGCCAATGGTGAAGGCATTAATAAAGATCTATGTTGAACACAAATGGAAATTTGCCTCCGTTCATTAAGCTATTGTGAAGGAGTTAAGGTTGTTGTAAGTACCAGGCATTTCTGGCGTGGACTGGAAAATCTGTAGCAACAAGTGGAAGAGCCTCACAAACGCTTACCGCAAAGTGGCAGATCACAACACACAAACCGGATGAGAGCGTAAAACTTGCCCACTTCAGGCTGAGCAGGATGAGGTGCATGGTTATAACAGAAAGGAAAGTGAACCCAGAGGCAACGTGCAGCGCTGGGGAAAGACCAAAACCAAAATGAATTGAGGGCAGCACAACCACCAGTGCAAGTGTGTGGTCTTCGTCGTCAAGACCTCTCACTCCTTTTAGTTCAGGAGGTCGTTCACCAATTGATGATGATGATTCATTGCTGGATGATAAGCTGCTTTCAGATGAGCGTCAATGACACACGGGCAAGAAGAGCTCGGCTGCATCATCCATTGTGGACGAAGATGATGTCAATGAAATGGGCATCAGCAATCCAGTTACAGAGCTGGAAGACGGCGCTAAACAGCTTAATGAACCTCAGACCAAGGGTAAGAAGAAGAAAGTGAAGAAGACAGTGACAAAGGTGGGCGTAGTGACTGAAATTGCCAAGTTTCTTAAGAATTGGGAGCAGAGGAAGGAAGAAGCTGCAGAGAGAGAAGAGGCCGTGCAAAAGAGGCCCAATGAAAAAATGGAGAAATTGGACAAATTTACAATGTTTTTGCTTTGTGGTGATGCTAATTTTAAGCTGTCTTTCTACGCATCGCTTTCACAACATTGGTGCTGTTCGTTGCATTTTTTTCATGCTTCCCATCTCATCATCTGTAGTGTATGTTCAAGCTTAGCTGAGCCTAGGGATAATCAGTATAATTCAACTACTTTTCATTGATGTCGCTGCATTACACATATATTCTCATCTTCTATTATGCAAACAGGAAGACAATTTGCCAGAACAAACAGTACTGTAACATCCGATTACTAAAGCAGGAAAGCAATTCACCATCAACAACGATCAACATTACAGTTATGCAGCTAATGCAGCACGCATGATCGCAGACACATTGCAAAAATAATGCTATGGAAACCTCTTAAGTTGACATAACTCAATGGATCAGTGCTCAGCACTGTTATCGGAATATGAGTTCCATCCGTGGCTCCAATAGCACCAGGAAATCGGTATTGTTCAAGATCCATCACTTCCCTCAGCCATGTTCCATGAGACCAGCAGATCACAGACTTTCTAATCTCACTGGCTAAAGGGTAGCACACTTTCTTTAAAATCCCATGAGTCATCAATCGCACAAGATCAAGCCTGTCACTGACCGAGTGGAAACTCTCTTGGTTTCCAAGAAGCCAAACGGTAACGAGAAGTTGCTTCTCAAGTGGGACTCTCTCCCTGCCAGGAGAATGATCTGCAGGTGGCTGAAAGGAGGGCAAATCAGCAAGACGAGTGAGTACTCATTCTACAGTATCTCTCGACAAACGGGAATGGTTCTGAAGTCATTCAGTGTTCACAGAAGGACAGTTGTTTCAAAGTAGTCAGAGGCACATGCTTGTTCTTCCTCAAGCAGCCCGCAACCATTAATACCACGACCATGTCTTCAGCTGCATCATCAAAAATCTTCTTCGCTCTCTAAAAGTTCCTCTAGAACTACCGAGAGTGCTGCAGCAGCTCATTGTTTTCATGCTACGTTCATATCAAGGTAGACCAAGGTGTGCAACAGTATTTGGCTACCATAGATACGTGTACATGTAGACGTCTATGAGTACGTGGCATTGGCGCCTGTGGTGGCCATGTGTTCACCTGGCATATAGGTAAACCTATTCCGGAATATATGCTGGAACATATACCCAAGACAAAAGAAGTACAGCCTAACTTACTTTAACTCAACGACTGAAAGAGGCCACTGGTCCATGTTATCTGCAAAAGAATTGAGAAGAAATACACAAACAAACTTAAGCCTGAAATAAATTATGGAGATTTAGTTCTCTTTTTACAAAAAAAAATTGCTACTAACACTGTACATGTTCATAGCCACCTAACACTGTACATGTTCATAGCCACTGGTTAATCAAAAACTTTCTTCATTTCATCATCACTCAGTTTTTCATATTCTGACAGATATTGACCATGTATGTCTCACAATGATTGGCATTTCTATGGCCATTTCAGTTAGAAGCAATGCAGTGAAAGTGATTAGAAATGCTTGAACAAAATGAAGACACTTACAGTTGATTTGCTTCAAATCCTTGTCAAGCTCCTTTTTGTGTAACTCTGCAACCCTTTCTGAAATTTTGTCATCATCTTCTGGTGAATAATGTGCTTGCCACCATTTCTTGAGAACTTTGTACCTAATAGCAGGGATATCGTTGTTAGCATTACTTTCCATCTTGCTGTTAAACAATGGACAGATACTTTTTCGAAATGGGAGGACTTCAAGAAGGCGCCTAATTTGTTCAGCATCCATTAAACGAGCCATCGCAAACAGCTTCAGAGTCCACCTTTGATGAAGAAAGCAGAAACATGTTATACAGGAAGGCATGGGAATACACACACCCACATTCATGCACACACAGTGTACTTGATGATGGTATCGTTTCCTTCCTGGTTAGATGTATGATATACCTAACCCTTACAAAAAAATTCTCATGAGTAAGTTTTCTTATATGAGAAGTTGTCTAAATTTCCGTGTGAAATCTGACTTCTTATGAGAATTTCACGAGAAATTGGATTTCAAGTGGAAATTTGGAGAAATTCTCATGGCCAAAAACTTGAATACTTATGACGTTTTTTTTGAAAGGAAAAGCAGTAACCAGTCTAGCCGTACAATTTTCACTATACTTTCCCATTCACACATGATGACCAGGAATATGAATTGTCATTCGAATTCCATCAGACAATTGATCAACACTGGTTGAACAGTCACTTGAGCTTCAAACGTTCATACACTACTGACATGCCAGAGCTTGTTTCAAACTTTCCATAGCAGATGACCACATTTCTTCTGTTTACCACTCACTAAACAGCTATTCTGACAAGCAGACAAACCTGATGATGGCTAGGCAAATAAATCCTAGTTGAAACGTCGTTTTATTAAAAAACATCCCACTGAAGAAAGAAGTAATTAATCTCTCCTGAATATGCTGAGAAAAGACCTATATATAGGTAGGACTTTGCCATTGTATACAAATAAATCTGCTGGTGTCAGAGAAAGAGAGAGAGAGGTGTAGTTGGAATAACATGACAATTAAAAGAAAAACTTACTTTTTCCTCATGCTTTCGAAATCAAATGTAGATTCTGCAAAATAGAGCAGAATTTACTGAGGAAGACACTTGCTGACTTTCATTATTTATTCAATATTGCATACAGCTCAAAGGCTAATCTAGCACTAGTTTCTTCAAGTCATAGCCAACCGACTTACACAATAAATGTTTCAAATTGTGCACTGAATTCACCTGAAAAAATATACATGTATTTTGGCAGTACAGGCGCAGAAATGTGAGCGGAAACTTGAAAGAATGGTAGCACTGAGTAAGTGAGCCCTGTGAGTAAGGAGATCGATGATACCGGAAGAAAAAGTATAGAAATGGGTGGTCATGTATTCTAAATGTTCACTATATTACCATTAGAAAATTAATCTATTGGATTTCTTTCATAAACAGTTGTGTGGGACGATGAGTGATGACTGGTGAGTGAGTTAGTGACTGATTTTCTTTGAGTAAGGGAAAGAATGAGTCAGTGAGTTATGATAGTCAGTTGATTGGTACATCAGTGACTGAATGAGTGAGGGAGTGAGTGAGTAAGTGAATTCATGAAGGGGTGACTGGGTACATGAGGGAGTGAGTGAGTGGATAAGTGAGTGGGTGCCAGTGTGGGTGGATATGTGTGTGTATGTTTGTGTAAGAGAGAGCATGATGAGTGTGTGTGTGTACACATGTGTGTGAGTGAGCGAGTGATTGAGTGTTTGGGTGAGAGAAGGGGACTCCTTGGCTATGGCCATGTTTTTGATTCCCATCAAACCCTTGGCCAGGCGTGTTTCGCCATCAGAAGCTGATCAGGTCTGGTTTGTGGACGACACCACAAGTGGGGGTACGCTCCAGCTCCTACGGGGCTGGTGGGACCTACCTGACACTCATGGTCCATCATATGGCTACCACCTGAATCCAAGCAAAACCTGGCTGTGAGCAAAGCCTGAGAAACTGTCAGCAGATAAACAATTGTTTGTTTACACAAGTATTAAGATCACGACAGAGGGTGCACATCCTGTTGGAGTAGCTCTCGGTAGCTGGATGTTATGGATGACTTTGTGAAAGCAAAAGTGCACAGCTGGACATCAAAGCTGCGAAAGCTCTCAGAAATCACTTTCCTATTGTCCACTGACCCAACACCTAGTCACCAAGTGGTCCTACCTTTTGCGTACAATGAAAGGCCAAAGTGAGTCAATGTAGCTATCGAAGAAACCCTATTGAAAAGATTCTTGCCTGCCATAATGGGCAGAGGTTCTCCCAGAGACGTGTGAGAACTGGTGAGCCTGCCTGGTGGAGGCCTTGGAGTCGTGAACCCGGTGAAGTCTACAACCAGGTATGAATCATCACGAAAAGTCACGGCACCTATCATCAAGCTCATCGTTGACTAGAATTCATCAAAAGGAACAGGTGAATTAACCAACACTCTAGCTGAGCATCATGAGGTACATGGCATACTACGAAAAATTAAGGTGAACAACTTAGAAACGAAAGCAAAAGAGGAGTATCCACACTTAACCTGTGGACTGCAATGAGCAGTTGATCTGGCTAAGGAGCCAGGAGTTTCATCTTGTCTTCCTGCATGGCCAATACAGGAGCATGGATTTGCTCTGCACAAAAGCACTGAGATATCGCTAGGAGCCATTCAACTTGCCAACACACTGTGCCTGCAGAGAAGTGTTCAACACCTCACATGCCCTGTCTTGTGCAAAAGGGGAATACTATAAGCCAATACAATGAACAGCGAGATCTCACTGCTGAACTGCTCCCAGAAGTCTGTCACAATGTGGAAGTCTAACCAAATCTCCTTCTTTCCACAAGATCTAGGTTCTACATGCCAGCACAAACACTGATGATGCCGCCCATCTGGACATCAAGGCCAGTGGTCTCTGGAGAGGAAGGTTCAAGCAAGTAGTCTTTGATGTTAAGATTGTTAATCCTTGTTTGTCTGTCTTGTGTTCGTGTCTTCTTACCTTTGTGTCTTGTAAAATAAACCCCTGATCAAGTGTGCGAGTGTGCGAGAAAGTGAGAATTGAGTGAGTGAGTGTGTGGATGCATAAGCAAGTGGATATGCCAGTGAGTGAGACAGGGAGTGGATGAGTTTGCTGCTTCAAGAGGATTTGGTCTGCAACAATGATCAAATTTAAACAGCTGACATCTCTGTTATGAGAGAAGTGGGTGCTGCCCCACTCAGCGGTTATGTGGCAGCTGGCGTGCCAGAACAGCTCCGCCACATTGCAATCACCAATAGTGTGTATATGTGTATTGCATTACAGTGTGCACAGTCTCCTGCTGCCATGTACCGTCACATTCAAGTGCTTGGCGTCTTTACTGGCCGAAAAATGGAAGATGCCTTACTCGGCAGTGATGGGATGGTTAAGATGCCAGATGAGCTTTGCGCTGCTGCATTACATTGTAATGTACTTGCGGGGATCACTCCAACATGTCCGTGGCAGGATCTCTAACGCTGAGTTAACGCTTGTGGAGGGACACCTCAATATTACAAAAGTGTCTTATTTCCTTATGTATCCCCTTCGTCTTGTCTAATTTGCGCCTTGAGTGTTATACCCTGATTATCTTCTATTGTCATGTGTGTCACCTTTGTGCTTTATATTTGCGTGATTTGGTAATAAAGAACATTTGAAGTGAATGACTGAGAGGGTGACTGAGAGGGCACGTGAGTGAATCAGTAGGAGCATTAGTGGTGGAGTAATGAATGAGTGAGCAGGTAATTGGGTGAGTGAGTGAGTAAATGAGTGATATAGGTGATCAAATGATTGACTGTGTTAGTTAATGAATAGATAATCGAGTGAGTGAGTGAGGAAATGATTGGTCAAATAACTGGCTCACATAAAAATCATCAGGCTTGATGTATGATAAATGATTGCATGGAAGAGAGCATCCTAATTTCCAAGACTATTCAGCTGAACCTCTTCAACAAAACTAGCATGTCTTTCTGGCTGGATAACATTCTAAGTATGAAATAATACCAAGACAATTCATTTTGATCATTAAAGCAAGCTAGTTTCAGTTTATGTTCTAAAGTTTCAAGTTCTTGAATTGAGACACAAAACAGTCAACCCGTGCCCTCACCATGACAATAAAGATAAGCATACTAGTTGTGACCAAGCTTACCTGTACTGCCTAGAAACTGCACAACAAGGTCGTGACGACAGGCTTTTTCCAAACCATTGCCCAATTTACCACCTGTTATAACACCTGGGTTTTCCTCATGAAACTGACTAAGCACAGAAGCTGCCGTAGATGGATCGTATATGGCTCCAGCTGAAATCTTAGGTATGAGATACTCAGGAATAAGCAGTTCTTTGCACAGTTTATAGAACTCCTCTTTGCCCAAGTGTTCTCCAATTTCCTTCAGCAAGACACCCACACCAAAACGTAACTTCATCTCCCTGTTAGAAAAGTGAATAAAATCACACAGAAAAAAAGATGCTGAGTATCACCAAGGCACATTCCCACACCCTGCATCGCGACCAGATTCTGCTCTGCACTAATGAATCTTTGCTGACTGTTATCCAAGGCACCTAGCCCACCAGAACACCTGCTGTGGTTGATTCTGAACAAGAGAATTGAGACTGATCAGACATAGAACACAGGTGTTGCAACATAACATACACATCAAGGATTGAGCAGTTTGAAGATGGGACCTGTTCAGATCACCCTAGGTTGCTTCCTGGATTACACTAGAGCTGTGGATGAAAAGCCAAGGATTTTCAGCTGATGTACCAATACTTGACCAGACAATACAACGTTCTTGTCCCTATGCGCATTTGTGTTTACATAAAATGCATTTTACAAACTAATTGCCTACACATCAGCCAATAATCTTCATTAAGCAGCTTTTTCTCGCACTTCAACTATCACAAAATTCTTCAAAGGCTGGGTCTCTTTTCTGATTCAACATAGCTGTGATACTCACTTGGGTTTACCAGTTTGCTTGAGTACCCTTTTGGAAAACCTGGGACCATTTTTTTCTTGCTGGCTTGCAAATTTGATGCTATACAGTGTGGCCCTAATCACACACAGTTGTCATGCACAAATGTATCGTGGGTATCTGATAAGAGAACAGCATGCATTATGCACGACGATGTGTACGTTTGTTTGCCGTAAATTGCATATGGATATATGCCAAGGGATCCGTATCGTTGGAACAGGGACCAGTTACGCAGGGTCTCACTGTACCACAGAGATATAGCCTTTCTTTCTCCTTCAATGACCCTTGATACAAAATGTTGGAATGCCGTAGTTTGAGCCCATTCTGAAAGCCAGAAATTCAAACATAACACATGGCTGAGAAGCACAAGGGACTGCTGACTTAAAACAAATTGTCTGAAAAGCCATTCCATTCCCAACAGCCCATAAACATTACTGCAACTGTTGAAAATGCAGCAGCTCTTGCCAGTGCAAACTATAGTAAGAGCTGAGTTGGGTCCAAACGTTTAGACCTAGAGCTAAGTTGGGTCCAAATGTTTAGATGTTGTTATAGATTGAGCTTTATGCATGGGCATGCCACCTTACACACACGCTGTTATGGTGTTGCTAAGTTACTTTGCTACTACAGTTAATGTGTATTGTGCTACGTTGATGTGTACTGTGCCACGTTAATTTCAATTGTGCAGGATTGATTCTTTTGATAATCATCCGTGCTAGCGAGCACATGGTCAGCTCTGAAAATGAGCAGTTGAGTGCGGTTCACTTTCGCCTCATTCTGAGCTTGTTGTTTGGGTTGTGAGCTTTGACAGCTCACAGAGCCGCTTTATAACATTGGCAACGAGGTAAAAAGAGTATAAATTTTCTTTTGCTTTGCCTTCAAGGCAGATTAGTTCAATGGACAACGAAGGAAACCGGTTGCCCCGTTTCACAACGACGGTAACAGCTGCAGAAGTCTCTCACTGTTGGAAATTGTGGCTCCGTTCGTTTCAATATTTCACGGAGGGTAAAGGCATTACTGGTGCTCATCGCTTACGATGTCTTTTGTTGCATTATTTTGGCACTGAAGTGCAGGAACTATTCGAGGATCTTGAAGATCCGTTGGTTGATAATCCGTCATCAGGAGATAACAAGTACAAGAAGGCCATCTGCGTGCTGAGCGCACCTTTTATCACGCAGAGTAACCCCGTCTACAAGTGCCACGTGTTTCACCAGATGACAATGAAATCAGGTGAGACAGCCGATCAATTTGTTGCTCATCTTCGCCAGCAGGCTCATCTTTGTGGGTTTGTCAATTCTGAGCAGGTGAATGAACAAGTCCGTGACCAGCTGGTAGCATCGACAAACGATGATAACCTGAGGATAAAATTGCTCAAGATCAAGGACCTGACGATCACTAAGGCTGTGGAAGAGGCGAGAGTATGAGAAGCCACGAAGATCCAGGCAGCGAAAATGACAGCATCAATCGATATTAATCATTTACAGCGCAGCAAATCGGCCGGTAAGCCTCGCGGTAGTGGTTCTCAACGTTCTGGTCATTCAAGTGCTACTGAATCTGCGAGATGTTTTCGTGTAATCGTTCGGGTCATTTTGCAAAGTCTGTCAGTTGTCTTGTCCATGATAGAAAATGCAAGAAGTGTGGCAAGAAGGGCCATTTTGCTGTGTGCTACAAATCAAAGTCAGCTAACCGTGTTACAGAAGATGTCAGCGACAGCCAAACCGATTCCTCAACACGTGAAACATCGTTCAGTATCAGAGCAATCCAGAAAGATAAGTCATACCCTCCTGTGATTGTCGATGTCCCTATTGCCAATGTTCCGTGTTCTATGGAGCTTGATATTGGTGCTGAAGTTTCCGTGTTGCTGTTGTCTGTCTGGTCGAAAAATTTTGGTCATGTCACTCTTCAAAAATCGCCTGTAACTCTTCATTCATATGGTGGGCAAATGTTGTGTGTGATTGGGGAGGCAGATGTAGAAGTCATGTACCAGTCT
>JAOWAW010148816.1:0-10265 GCA_028565695.1 Nicola tetela | reverse complement strand
GTGTGTGTGTGTGTGTGTGTGCTTGTGTGTGTTTCCGTAGTATTCCCTACAAGTGCGTATAGTGTACATCTCCTGGCGACATGGTCAGCCTGTCTCTGTATAGAGACAGGCTGATCATGAAGTCATGCCCATCCTGTACTAAGTAGCCACATTTCTCATACTGCAGTCAATATCTCTCAGGATGCCAGAGAGCCTTGGCCCTGGGCTAAAGATAGCTCGGTGAGCCCGTGAGAGTTCCATGCACATGCACCACTTGTATAAAGATGCCATAATAAATTTTCACTTGCTAATCTTCCAGCCAGAAGACAAAAATATTTCATGAGGGATTGTGCTTCTTATTACAAACATAAAGTCAAACAAACACAAAGGAGGATTCTGCTTGCTTTATCTGTAACCTTACCTCCTCATTGACAAGGATGAGTGCAAAGAGAGGCCGGGACATAGACCACTGCAAAAGGAAAAGCACAGGGCACATACATGTCCAATGTGCGGATTATCACCAACACAAACCGTGCACACACTCCAGGAGATGCAGCACATACCTGGTTCTTACACTCATCAAACATTAGCATCTTCAAGATGGTGGAAAGGATCTGACAAAAAAAGACAATGGCATGGCACTGTTAAGACACTCACACAAATGACTGGACAAATCATCAGCCAAGGTCTTTGTGCATAAATAAACCAATAAAGGAGCCAAGTATACTGGTAAGTAAAATTGAAAGCAATACCAAACCAAACCAGACTGAATTACAAACACTGTCAATACGCAATCTCATCCCTAGCTTACTGGTAACAACTCAAGCCAGTCCTACCTTACTAGTAAGAACCCAACTCAGCTTTCACGTTTCACAATACATTCCAGCACAGCTCATCCCGACCACAGATCTGTTTATACATGTAGGTAATGAGAATTTAACATGTATTACAAATGGTACCTCACGCATCATGTCCGGCTGCATATCCAGTGCCTGAAGCAGAGGAACTTGAGACGATGGCACCTGCTTCTTGTACAGCTTGAAAACAAATGTCATGACGTAGTCCAGAGCTGAGCAACTATTGGATGATGTAGCAGTGTCTGTACACACACAACAAAACACATCAATAACCTAGTATAACAGCAACTGATAAAAACAGCACATGTAGTATTGCACAGACGGTCTAGGCCTAAAATGGTCAGAGAAAATCTCTTATTAGTTAACCTACTTTCTGATGGTTAACTGGTTATAACCTATAAGAACGCTATACATTCATGAGGCAATGCACCTGCCACACATAATGTGAGAGCACGTGCAGGCAGGAGATGGTGTAGGACCAGAAGTCAGGAAAGCAGCTGTGCATGAGCAGCACGTGCATGTAACCAAACCGTCCCGTGCATTCCAGCTCTAGGAATCGGAAAGGTCTTGCTGTCTCTTCTTGTGAGAAATACTAGTACTACAGGGCAGACGAAATACAAGACAAGCTGCTGAAGCACTAGCTCTTGTGGGCTGTATTGCATTTATTGCTCCAGCAGCAAGCCAACCATGGGGTATAACCACAGCTCCTGAGGTGACCTAACTGCTGCTTCTCACATCTTTCCATTGAGAGTCATGAGCCCTTCATGGTTGCAGCCTTTATGCTCATTTAACTTACAGCACAGCGACATACTTGGTCATCTCGGGCACAAGGGCAGCTACCATGACCCAAACAATAGTAAAGAAATTAACAGTAGAGATGGCCCTGCCTTGCAGAGTGCCGAAACGCAAGGTAGGCCACCTCTGCAAGCAATACGAATCAGGAAGACACTCCAAGCCAGGAAGCACATGCATGGGGTGGCTTGGTGTGCAAGAGTCGGGCCCCCAGAATGGCTGGTTCGAGGTGTCATAAGCATGCAGTGTATTGTTGACATACAGGAAGATTGAGGTACTGTGTCATGTACACAATCCTGCAAATGCGCCAAGCATTCCACCAGAAACCCAAGAGACACACCACAGACCAAGTTACCTGCTGCGAGCCAATATACTGCTATATTATTAACACAAACAAACAAGTAAAAGAGCAACAAAATGGATTAGTCTTGCTATATTGTATGTGAAGCATTACTGACAACTTGCTCATTGTGACATCCTCTAGTGTCAGAGGTGCGACAGCCTGAGTACATGTACCACTGCTATCTTACATAGAGGAAGAGGATACTTTGAAGTATATACTAGTATCTAGGTGTCAACATTGCTGAAGAGGATATATACTAGTATTTAGACGTCAACATTGCTGCACAACAGCTGACAGTTGCACCTGTTGCGGCAATGTTTCACTGATGACAGGTGCATGAGTGGCTTGCAACTGCTACAATGTAGAGCACAAATTACGAGGCAGCAGGGATGGGGGGGGGTTGGGTTGGAAATGCGGAATCTGAAGTCACAGTGATTTTCAGTTAACTGTTTATAAACAGTTGGCAGTCCATTAATTCTTATTAACAACCATTTCAGCACTAACAGCCACGCCACTTGTAGTAGGCCTACATTATACAGACACACCATGTGCAGCAGGCCTACATTGTACGGATACATACCAATGCAGTAAGCCTACATTGTACAGACACACACTGTGGTGGTAGGGCAGGTGAAAGCCCTCTGGTTTGTGTGAAGGCATGAATCAGTGTTGTGTTATAGTTCAGTTGGTTACTGTGTGGTTGCCAGTTTTGTTAATACAATTCTTTGAGTAAGGTGACTTAAGAATCGAATGGAAGAAGTCTGCTGACGCGTAGACCAAGGCAGGCCATAACACACCATATGTAGAAGGCCTACATTATACAGATACATACCACTGTGTACAGTTGGCCTACATTGTACAGATACATACCACCATGTGCAGTAGGAATACATTGTACAGATAAACTCCAGCTGTAGTAGGCCTACATTCATGGTGCAGATACACAACCATATGCAGTAGGCCTACATTGTCCAGGTAAATAGTGTATTGTAGAGACAACCACATACGCAAAGTGCAAATCTCTCATCCATAGAATTCTTTTTTGCTTTTTGCTATTTCGAAAAATTCAAGAGCACAAAGTGCTGATCCTCATAATTTTCATATTACTGCAAAACAATCATGAGGACAAAAACTACAGCTCCCTCCCCAAAAAGGTCACAATCGACACTTGAGCACAAAAGGCCTATTGTGAAAATCAATGAAAAGAAGACAAAGTAGTCTGCAACCAACACCAACCCAATTTTCAGCAACAGAAAATTTTGTTCAGAAAGCTATCAGTGACTAGATCAATGAACAATAAACAATGGTCAGACAGCTTATTCTCCAGGCTCTAAAGAACAACTTTTGTAGACCTGGGCAGCATAGCTCAATAACAGCTGCTGCTCTTCAAGGTGAACTAGAAATGAGCACAGCTGCATGCACTTACTCAAACTTGTCAGACCGCCAAGCAATGACCGGAATAGGTAAGTCAAAACCTGCACAGCACACAGAAGAGCGTATTGCATAAGATGAACATATAGCACTACACATGTATGAAATGAACATGTCTTTGTGTATGAAATGAACATGTTTTTACATCCACATGCTAAACCAGACAGCAGCAGACAATGCAAAAAAGCTTGAACTAGGAAGTAGGTTGGTCTTTGTTTGGTATGTGCAGAACACATACAGTATAAACTATATACAATACAAAAGACCTGAGTCCAGGATAACTGAGGCCAGAAACGAAAAAGAAAAGGAGGAAGAAATGATAATTTTACACCTAATGCCCGTGGCCCTAGGGTGGTGACAAAAAAAACCCAATGAGAAAAAAAACAGCATCCTGGACTAGCAAAAAAGGTTTTAGTACGCCACACAGTGAAAAAGCCAGATTTAAAAGTTAGTAAAAACAGACAAAGAGGCAGGAGGGAGGGAAAAACCACTGAAAAAAATTAGCATTTAAGTCAATTGTGAGACCAACTACAGTGATGAGTACAGTTTGGGCATGGGCGCTTATATACTCATGGGCCGGAGTAAGCACATTCATCTGAAAATAATCTTTTTCATCTAACTCATTGCCTCGACCGAAGAAATAATCTAAATATACATGTGTATGAAATGAGCATTATGCTATATACGTGTAACCACTTGTCACCTATGTTCTAAACTCACTTGTCTTGCCACTCTTTGCTCTTACTCCATTGCCCACCTTCGTTCCGACCTGTCATGGCTTACACCACCACTTTTTACCATTCCTTCCTTTGATACATCCAGTTAATTTCCTTTGTGACAAGACCCATTGGGGGAGGGGCTTTCCCTTTTTTATTTATTTATTTATTTAATTTATTCTTATGTAGGCTCTCCTATCACGTGCTTTTTTTCTCTTCTCTCCTTTTTTCTAACGTATGCGCAGGCCTGATGATTAGCAAGTGGCCAAAGATGCATGCACTTAGTCATATATTTATTCTGTTTTTGATCTTTTGTAAGTATTGTCATGACATCACATTCATTATCTATTCCTTCTATGACAGCTACCCACTTTCCCGCTACCTCTAGTTAGTTATATCCGAGGTGGGTGTAGGGGGCAAACTCTCTATTTTTTCAATAAAGAGTATTTTTATCATGTTCTATAATGTGTATGAAATGAACATATGGCACACATGTGTATGAGAATGAAGAAAATGGGAAGGTTAAGCTGCACAACTTATACATGATGCAGTTCATCCCGAAGCTTCAGGGCTGAAACATGTTTCCACAGGTTAACTGTTTGTTTTTCAGTAAGAGTAGAGTTGACAAAGAAACAAGCTGGGAGGCTTCAACAGCACACTCACCATGTTAGGCACATGTGATTTCATTGCCCCACGAATTGCCGGTGGCAACAATAACAAATTCAAAGGAAATGCAGAGACCATTCTTGGAGAGCAAATACTGACACCGGATATTATGTATTACATAGAGCCGAACCTCTCTAACAGTGAACAGACATGCGCACAAATCACTGGCCTTAAGTCCATTTGCTTGCACATAACTCACAGGCAACTCCAGCATTCCAATGAACTCCATGTGGTCCTCAGCCAATGCATTCAAGAGTCCAAAGTAAGCCTTTTGCAGCTTGGTATATTGCTGAAAGAAGGCCATAATTAATGTCAGTTCTTGTCACGGCTATTTGAAGCTACTGAACTGTTGAACTCCTCCAAAACCTACACTACAGTAAGACTGGCAAGATCAAAAAGACTCAGTATTCAAAAAAAAAAAAAAAAAAAAAAACAACTGTAGCAAGCAGAGCATAGCTACAATACCACACGGTGAACAGCTGTACGTCATCCTCAAACACACATGTATACTAATAGTATACACACAGACACCCGCACACACACAAAACATGACAGAGATGAAAACAAAGATGCACACATGCACAAAAAATAAAGATCACTTGACTCTCTCTCTCTCTCTCTCTCTCTCTCTCTCTCTCTCTCTCTCTCTCTCTCTCTCTCTCTCTCTCTCTCTCATGAATGTACCAATCTGCTCTACTGTATAAACATTGTTTTGCCTTTCAGCTTTCAGCTCTCGTTGCCTTGTGTGTGACATGTATGCTTTGCTGTAGGATGTCTTTTCAAATTGACAGGTGCACACACAAACCGAGAAGCATGTTAAAGTAGTATAGACCACAAACAACTCACCAGGAGAGTATCATGGCCAATCGTCATAGCTAACTTCAGAATGATGTTGAGAGCATTGTCAAATGCATTGTCGCCATAGAGACGAGACACACCAAAGTTGACATAATGACCCACAAGTATGCAGCGCAGTACATCAAAGCAAATTGTGACACCCTTGAGTCTATTAACACAGTTCAGGAAAATACAAACTTCCAAATAACTACAACAAAAAGAGAGTGAGTGTCAGACAGCAACGGCTGCATACTGAACAGTAAGAAAGCAAGGATTAAGATTTAAAAGTCACAATAAGAGACAGACAAGGCTCTTATAACCACAGCAAGTCAATGCAACAGTCTAACTCAGAAGAAACTCCCCAAACCAGCACCTGACTGTCATGTCATCAGAGTGGCAAAATGAACTATCTTAGCCCTTGGCTTTCTGAAACAAGTGCTTGGCCAGGACAACAATGCTCTTTTTTACCACAAGTCAATAACTGCAATTCACCAATTAGAAATCAGCCAAGAGCAAGTATAACAGAAAGGATACTTGAGTGGGTAAAGCCTATCTTCTGCGATGTCCTGTACAGCCAGCAAATGTGTACCTGCAGATGACCAAGTAAAAAATTGTATGCAACAAGAAAAGAAGGCACCTTCAGCCAGGTCTGTTAGAGCTAACATTTTGTGTGCATCTATGTCTAAATACACGTTCCTAATACTTGGTGTAACCATGACAGCATACAGAAGGGTATCCCAGAATTTGCATTAATAAACAGTTAAAATTGCAAAAGTACAGCTCTTTCCTTCTTGGTCCTTGAGCTTTGACCTGCATTTACTTCTGGCGCACAATTTCACAGGTATCTGATCTTGCTCATTGCACACAAACTCAACAACCCCTTGAAGGCTGGGAAATGAGAAAACTATGGCCAAACAATGACCCATTGCCACACAGTTCATTCTATGGTGGTTTGTGACAAAACCAAAGAAAAACCTGTGGACTACTGGCACTGGGACCAACACCCGTGATACTTGCAGTGTCAGAACTCCCAACTGACAGCATAAACCCACACATAAAATTTCAACATGTAACAGCATGAAAGCATGAGACAGCACACTGATGTTAAATAGAAAGAAGATTACTGTAGGGCAAGAAATTTCCGTCAATGCAATGTTCGTCAAAGTGCACTATCAACCAGTTCATCAGGAAATTATTTTCGTCACCCACTATCATAATCAGCAATTATTATTACAACAGTGGCATGTCTTGAAAACTTCGAAAAAATGGCTAGGAATTTCATTTACCATAAATTCTCCATCAAGTGCCTGGGTGCTTATTAATTTCAACCCCACAAATCCGGCAGCGCTAAATAAAGGCAGGTGCTTAAATTTTCATTCTAATTTCTTCAATCTTTCCGGCTCTATTTTTACTAATTGCCAGCTTCTTCATTGCCATTGTTCTGTTCCTTATCATTTTCGTTTTACAAAGTGACAACAGTGTCCTCTGTGCTTATCCACTCTGCACATGTCATGTGTTGTTCAAGGGCAGCAGAGCTTTCCCTCAAGCTAATAGTGGGGCAATTTTGCCAGTCTTTAGCAAGTCATCCTGCACATTGGTGATGACGCTATGCTAGAATAAGTAGTGTGTACTATCATTATACTGCACACTGCCCACACAAACAGTTGGTAGGTGCTTATTATCTTCAAACACATGATGACAAGGTGATAAATAAAGGGTGGCACTTATTTGAAGGAGGCGCTAAATAGTGATTTTACCATAGTCAAATGTTCATATGTTGAAGAAATCAGCAAATTAAATTCCTGATGAATAGTATACAGCTCACTGACCATAAGTGACCAGCATCTGGCTGGCTTCACGAACAAGAAGAACACCGTTGGCTGATGATACAGAGAATTGGAGGCGCTGTGACTCATTGGTCACCATGCCAACCAACAACTTGAGAAGTGGAGATGTGACGACTGGGTCATGGTACCACAGTTCCATAGCACGATGAAACACGGGCATGTACGTTGGATAGCTGATGATACACATTAAGAATACATTCACAGCTGCATTGCAACAGACAATTGCTCAATCACAATGCTATTCATGTCCATTCCAATAAGAAAGCGGGGGAGAGAGCTGGAGGAGGGAGGCGAAAAGAGATGGGGAGAGAGAGAGAGAAAGGGGGGGGGGGGATGAGGGAAACAGTGAGGAAAACAAGGTAACTGAACCAGAAACGAAAAAGATGAAGGGCCTAAACATAAAGCTGCAGGGCTGACTGCAATTCAACAGGATACATGAAGTCAAAATAGTGCTGGTAAGCTGTTCTTGTGCTCAGAGATGCCACAACACCACGCAAGTCGCGACAAACGCCAATGAAAGCTCGCTACAAAAGTATGCAACACAAAGAACAATAACCTCAGAACACAGTCCACAGCCACAATAATCTGAGGCAATGCTCCCCTAAAAGTTGCTCAAACAACCACCCAACTTACCAAATGAAAATTGAACAAAGGCCAAGAATTAGAACACTGAGATCTGAACATCCAAAACCAATACTTAAGGTGGCTTAACCCAGTTGTGACATCACTACAGCAAGGCCTGTACATGAACTTAGATGCCCTGTGGGTCTACCATTGTAACATCACAACTGAGTTGAGCCATCTTAATGGAGGAAATAGTCACTTCAAATAGTCATGCTGCACCCTATAATAGAGAGGAAGAGAGAAATGTGCTTCGGAAACAGTCACTTCAAATAGTTGTGCTGCACCCTATAATGGAGAGGAAGAGAGAAATGTGCTTCAAGATAAAAGGATACCTTGACTGCATCCTGCTGGCTTGTTGCATTCCAGCTAGAAAAGTGTCCACCAATTTGCTCAATGGCAGCTAGCCAAAACAGAGAACAATGGATACAGTGTAACAGTGAAAAAAAAATGAGAGAAGAAATCATCTTGGAAGAACACACTGCCTGTGTTAAACACATGTATATAGTTTCCATAAAAGTGAATAGACAAAGCTGATTCATTCACACATCGACATACACATAAACCGATTCATTCACACATTAACATACACATAAACTGATTCATTCACACATCTACATACACATAAACACATGTAAACTGTGATTTGCAAAACAAGTGTAGGCCATTGGTAAAATGAACAAGAAACTGAGGACTTACCTTTCAATGGTGACACAAACTGGTCAAAAGAGCCATCAAAGTCTCCTATGCGCTCAAAAAGCACTCGAGTCAGAGCAGAATAAAACTTTGTCCGCAGTCTCATGTCAGGGAATTGTTGCTGATCAACTGGTAACGATGAAGACAAGAATGGAAAATGCTCGCTCTGCAGACAAAGAAACACATATTTATGAGCAAAGGGGAGTGGAAACCTTGATATCACACAACATACTTGTGCTGAAGATCCAAGAGGTACAACTTAATCAAACATTCATCAAAGAAATCATATTTTGTCAAAAGTGACCCACTGAGTGGTTTTCCAGAAGCATCTTGACCGACTCTAGCCGAGATAACTTACGACCGCTTGTGTACGTGGAGATATGCTGTTAAGGGAAAATGTTCTCAAAGTGAGCACAGGCAAACAAGTATGATGTACTCAGCGCTGAAGAAATCATGAAGAGCACACTGAATGATAAGAAGAATCCACTGTCCTTGTTATGAAAACTTTAAAGATGAACACACAAATACACACAAGCACAATACATGTAAAGATCATCAGAGGAAAAAAATGTTGAATGGATATCCGGTGGCAAGCTGTAAGAGAAGTTCAAGTGTCCTGTCAAGAAGAATGTGGTGCGTCCAATACTTGAGATTGGCAATGCTGTTAAAACAGGGCAGTAACATGACGACATGATTAACAGCTGGTGCAAAGGCAATGTAAAAATGTTACGATGTCATAAATGTAACAATGCAGGAGTTGCACAGAGAACCAGCACTTAAATCTTAACCCAACAGCATCCACAGTCACATCCATACTGGTAGCAACTCACATTTTCCGAACTATCAGCTCCATTGCCATCTCCTCATTGTTAAGACCCATCAACTCTGACAGCCGTCTGTAGAGCTAAGGCATCAAAAAAAAAACAAAAAAAAAGAAAGAAAAGAAACCATAGCAAATGGCCCTTTCACAAGTCTTTTACAACACTGGAAGAAAATCCTATGAAAGTGCTATGTTTAACACAACAAGGACAGGATTGGGAACAAGCAAGGGAGCAGAGAGAGTGCTTGTGTGTATTCATGGGCAAGTGAAAACAAGCTGCATCCGCAATGGCTCTGAGAACCAGCAGCAAACCAACACACCATTTGAGTACAACATGAATAAGATGCATAGCATGTGAAACAATTCAAGACTCTGCATGCTCTGTCCTATCATTCAAAACATATCCACACGTGTAGACATGGATGAGTAATAAACTCTGTTCATGAAATAATTGTCTTGGAAGCTTTTACCAGAGGCGATCGCTGTAGCTGGTCGCCAATGTACACACGCTTGAATTCTTCAATAAACATCAGGAAGGCGAGGTCTAACTTAGCGTTACCATGGCCCTAAGCAATGCACAAAACAGAAGTTATGAATAAATCAACTCACACAGATACACACACACACACACACACACACACACACACACACACACACACA
>JAOWAW010148805.1:0-10266 GCA_028565695.1 Nicola tetela | reverse complement strand
AAACTACATGTATTAGTTTGGAAGGCCGCTAACGCCAGAAATTTTGGCACTGGCCCCCAGAAGAGGAAGCATTAACCATCCAAAGTGGTTGCCAGGCTGATAGATTTAACCCATGTGAGCTCAAGGTTGTCATGAACAACTTTGCAGGGAAAGTCTTGACTGCTTAACAAATAAATTCACTTGTTTGTTCATTAAGACTGCTAGTACTCGTTTAGTAAAAAACTGACCTGTAAAATCAACAAAATTTCAGCCTTGACAAACTTCGGCCTTTTCTTGCTACAAACTTTTCAACGTCACTTCGTTTTCAGCCCCTCATCACATTGTAAGAGCTTTACATCAGTGGCGGAAATTTTCAACTTCGATTAATTTTTGACCTCTGGACATATGGCCCAAAAAAGGACAAAATTTAAACACAGCCAAAATTTTGTTCATTTACAGTATTCATTTTATCCCTACTTCATACCCTTCCCTTTCCTCTCCTTGCTGTGTTGCATTGATCTTGCTATGTTTCATGTGAACTGTCAGCACCGTCTGCACACAAAAAAATCCACAAATCACAGAGAAAATCACTTGCAATGCAAACGAACACAATCACAGGACATCCAGGATTCAATCAGCCACTTGCTGCATAAACACTAATACATCGTAACTGGCCTGCTAAATCCTCATTGACATCACTGGCACATGCAGGGTTGCCCCACCTTTCAAATTAAAAATTGGACCTTCAACCTCTCGAGGCAATCCAGGGACAACCTTTCACAAAAATTTTGAAATTTTAATGGTCAAAATGTCAACTTTTTGGATTTTGGTTTTTGCCCAAAATCCACCAAAATGGATGACATCTTTTAAGCAGTGCACCATAGGAGCACACGTGGACATGTTTCAGAGCCGGCAGCTGGGGGCCATTTTTTGGAGCATGTAGCAACCGTGCATGTGCTTACTCCGTGTTCAGATGGTGCCACAAGCTCCCACAGCGGCTGATCCACAACCAGTTCAGTCCCCGTAATATCATAAAGCCCATACCAACTTGGTGGGTACTCCAAATCACTGCAACCAACAACACAAAAACCAGGAAGAAACTTCGGTTGTTGTTTGTAAGACAGAAGAAGCGCTTAGTATTCTTGCAAACTTAACATACCAAGAACTTGCCAGAAGCAGTGCTCAGTTTTTCTTGTAAACTTAACATACCAAGAACTCGCCAGAAGCTCCAAAACTTGTCTGACTGTGGTAGTTTCATCCACCAGCATCTTTGGTGCTTGAGCAGAGCTACCCTCTATGGTGTTGCTGCCTACAGCTGATAAGTGCAAGGCTAACTCTGGTCGTGGTGGATAAATGCGCATGTTAAACGTGAAGAGACGATACTTCGGCCGATACTCTAACACATCCTGCAATAGCAATGATGACAATGTCAGTTGGCGGTGTATGAATGTGTGTAGTTACTGACAACATGCACACACGCACACACACACATGCACGCATGCATGCACACACACATGCACACACGCACACATGCACGCACACATGCACGCGCGCGCGACGACAACCACCACCACAAGTAAATACAGTTTTAGTACAGTGAACTCTCACAAGAGAGTAATCCCTTATGCAAACAGACAACAAAAGAGAAAACACAAACACACACAGCACAAATTTGTAACTACAACACCGCCACTTCTGCACGGAAATTTCTTTGATCACAAGAAATTTCATGCAGACAACTACATGCCAAAGACCTGTAAACCAGAAAAGCACTCATTTCTCACCTGTTCGTCAAGGTTGTAAGTTGAGAGGAATTTGTAATCTTCCATCCAAACACCTCGTGCACGTCGACCCATTCGCGGACGAAGGTACAACGCAAAGTACTGCCAGGCACGCTCATTGATGTCAGTAAGACGGCGAATTAACGTACTAAAGCAACAAAATGGACGACAGCAACGAACAACTTGATTTTCTGAAAAGTGTGCAATTGTAACAAGTGACCACATAAAGACCAACCTGAGGTACAAACACACAACACTCAGTTGGAAACCATAGCAGCTGTCTTTCTCTAAAAAAGATTTCCATAAATCAAAAACAGGGATAATATTTTAAGACCTTAATGAACTATCATCAACCTCCCCCTGGCCCCACCCCCATTCCTAAGAAATGAAAACTAAAATGTATCTTCCCTACACACCTTATCAAATCACCAACTGTTTGATCAAGTGATGCGCGGACTTTTCGCTGGCTCTTTGCCTCCGGAATATCAACAGTAACAACGATCATTTTGGCCCGACCTTGAACCATCTTAAAGGGGAGTAAAAAGAATGGCTGTCAGAGAGGAATTCAACAAAATTTTCATTTGTTAACTAAACAGATTGGACCATAAACAAACAGTGAATATAGTGGAAAAGGAGGAAAAGGGGGCAGCCACCCAAAAGACATAATTTGGCCCAATTGAAGACAACAGCTACAAACGCTACCACTACTGATTGTGACAAGCTTGACAACAGAGTTGTATAAACACACAACTTACTACTGCTTCAAGAAAACATATCCAAAGAAAAAACTCTTAATGTTCAACCTCTCTGCTTAAAATTTCCTGTGAAACAAACCATTTTTTCTCGACTAAATTCATCCACTGCTTACCTTGCATTCAAGAAAATCTGTCTGCAGAAGTTCATAGAAGACCATGCTTTCTGTAAGACTTAACCTAATGTCACACACATATGAGAAACAGTGCATTTCACCTCAAGAAACTTGTCAGCTCTATACAAAACAATCAGTCCAAAGCATCTTACCGGAGCTAAAACTACACACGCTATTCTTTTAATGCTTTAGACATAGATAGAAATAGTGCTCTGTTAATACATTACAGACACTATGAGAGCCGTAAAGTTAGTAAGGAAGATGGCGAGCAAGAAAATACGAGAGGGTAAGTGATCAGGGAATATTGAAGAGAAGAGGAGGGGGAGAGTGCACATGTGTGCATGTGTGCATACCTGTGCACAAGAATGCATGTGTTTGCATGTGTGTGCATGTCTGTATACTTAGAAGAGAGAAACTGAGAGAAGAGAGAAGAAGCAGAATGACAGGCAGACGTAACAAAACAGCGCATGTACCTTGTTCGGTGTCTAACATGATACAGCGCATAACTGTTCGATCTAGACTCGAGCTGTTGCTCATGCAGGCGTAACACTTCCTCAAGGACATCTTGTACAAGTGAAAACTGGTCATACTCAAGTGTTACTTGTCGATCCAGCTGTGGAATGTTGATGGATACGTCACGAAATAGTGGCTCACTCTCCTTCAGCTCAAGATGTGCCTAACCATAAAGAAAATTATCTCCATTTTTAATACCTGCCATTTTCAAGACCACTTTAAATGAATGTTATCAACATCGAAAGAACACATCTTTCGTAAACAAAGTCTCCAAAACTACTAGCAAGCAAACATGCAGTTTCCATGCAGTCACATAAGCAAATTGTTAACCCCAGGTGTATGCTGACACATTGCAAACAGAGATACAAGGTGGGTTTGAACACACTTGTGAGGAGGTATCCTCATTTACAGCTACAGAACTATAGAGCCAGCACAACTATCTACACCTGCAAAGGGAGAATTGTTCTGTTATTGCCTGCACTATCTCAAACAGTTGACACACTGTACCTCAGCATGGATGTTGTGCATTGCAAGATTGCGCTCTTCATCCAACCACTGCCATGAGCCATCCTGCGAAGAGGTTATTCAACAAATGTTAGCAACAACCAAACATGTCAATATGCAAATATAGTATGTTATGGCAAGTAGTTTGCTGTCAGGCAGATTTTTTTGGTCGTTGAAGCATTGAATAAGTCAATTTATACTTGAAAACAAAGATGAACGCCAAATTTATGAGGACTATTGATGCCACTCCTACTAAGCAAGATAGCAATTACACCACTTGAGAAAGGCCCTTTCAGCATGGGTTGAATCACTTGAATGTATCGAAAGTAACCATGGGGATGACAGAAATCGAAAAAGAGTAGGGAGAGCTATCTTTGAGCATGCTATCCCTAAAAAGAGAACTTGCACGTCATCCTTCAATCAATCATCATCCCCTTTGCTCACTGCAGCTCAAAACTGAAGATGTTGGGCGAAGGAGATGTTTTCATTTGTAGAAAACGTACCGGCATAACTGTGTCATCATTAGTTCTAGATAAGGACTCCAAAACCGATGGACTTTTGAAATCTTGATCACTACGGTTGGTAAATGTACTTATACCTTGAAGAAACATGTATTGCAGACAAACTCCCTTAAAATAACATCCTCTTGAGAATTATGCTTGCCACATAAGTAATTGGAAAAGTTACCAATTAGCAGAACCTCCTTATTCATTATAACAAGCAAATGGGTATACCAACAGACTTACATCAATCTGGCGACAGAGACGAAAGCTATCTGTGCTGCTCAGTATCAATTCACTCTGAATTTTCTAAAAAGCACATGAGAACAGAGCAAAATGTGAATATTGTCAATTCACTGGACACTTCCTAGCCATGGTTCTGATTCTCACCATAACTTAAATAAAGATCCTGTCTTTCTGTACAAGAGTACTGTAAGAGTAGAAAATTTAATGAGGATTATTAATTAAGCAAGTTAGCAAAAATGAATTTAATCGTTAACTTTAATAATCATTTATAATTTTCGCCACAGTACAGTGTGGCCATCAGCTTCAGTTACTACTCTATTACTCAATTGTATTTTCATTGTTCACATTGTCTATTCAGTGTTCTATGTGATTCACTCAAATTCCACAACTAATGGCCCAATACTAGTAGTAAGTCTGATATCGTTAAATTTTCTCGTTAACCCACATATTTTGAGAATTCATAAATTTTGCAATTCATCAGATTATCAACTCTTACAGTGAAATTCCAAGAGAACATTATAAGTCTTTGCATGCAAAAGGGGGAAAAAAACCACACTGACCTGCTGGAAGAAGACCAAGCTTCAGTTAAACTGTGCTCATTTGGCAGTTGATATGGGCCTATCCTACCCCTTATCTAGTGTCCCTACAAATCCATGATGAGATAAGACATGCTTCAAGACACATACTTTAACAATACAGTGCAACAATCCCACACCTGTTGAACACACAAAGCACGTTGGTGAACTGACAATACTTTCCTCACAGCAAACCATTGCTGCTGCAAAGAGCACCTTGCTGAGAAAATCCATCTTGGGGTGCATGCAATGTGCTTTCAGCAGAGTGAGTGCCATGTTCCATTTTAAAATTGTTGATTTTCAGAGCAACACCACCACACTTACATCAATAATGGTAACACGGACCACCTTAGCGAGAGTGAATGGCGAAAATGTGCACTTGAGAATCTTTCCCCGACCCTTTTGGCCCAATGCAACATAGGCTGGAACTCGGACAAAGAGAGTGACCACACTGCGTGTGTAGCATGACAACGACAACTCCAAATCCTGCAACAGGCCAGACAGCAAAACAGTGCCATCACACCAAGAACAACAATTCCCTCCATAGAATCATAATATTATCGATTTAACTACTATCTCAGTTGCAGTATTTCATCATGAATTTTCAGAAATAACTTAGACAAGGGAAGAGGGACAGTGAGACACAACTGAGAATAAACAACGGGTTAGGTACTAGTCTGCCGGATAACAAAGTTTGAAAGAAGGACTGTGATAATGGCAAACTCAATTCCAAGCCCCTAACAATTCGATCTTATCTTGCACAACCACAGACTTGACAAAGAACCCACCTCCCAGCTGCCCTCACGATGCAATGAATCTTCTTCTCCAGCAATGGAGCCAGCAGCATCAGTATCAAGTGGTGGTGAGCAAAGACTTTCATCTAGTGGCAGTGAGCTACCTGTGCCTCTTGAGAGACCGCTGCCACTACTTCCTGCTAGTCCTGAGTCGTTGCTATACTGACTGAAACTCTGTCCGTTTGGAAGCCGCCCACGGCCACTTGATTCGGTGCTTGCCCCCGAAGTAGCCGCAGCACCTTCACCATAAAAACGCTGAATGACAGCGTTTGTTAGCTGACGCTCATCCTCCACAGACAGCACGCTCACCTTTCACATGAGGAAAAGTGAATGAGAGAGAGAGACATAAGTACTGACAGTCACCTAGATGACGTATACACATGTACATGTACATGCACAGATAGACACACAACTATACATGTCACACCACACAGCCTGCACACACACACACACACACACACACACACACACACACACACACGCACACACACACACATCTCCACTTTGGTTTCTATACAGACCGGCAGTGATCGACTGATGAACGGGCAAATTGTTGTTGTTGTAATTTTTGTTTCGCTTCATGCCCTTTTGCATGTGAGATGTGCTCTGCTGCTTACACCTTTCTTTTTGAATTGAGACACACACACACACACACACACACACACACACATTCAACAAGGAACTGAACGTTCTCTCCGTACAAATATGCCAGTCACCAACAGAGGACTGGGCCACTCTGCTTCTATTGTACTAGTCTTCTCACTTTGGAGGTCATGACTGTATGCCAGCAACATACTTATCAATACTCACTGTTCTTTTGGAGACATTAACAACTACATGTGGATGTAATGCACGCCATGTATTGACATCGTGTAGATGTAATGCACGCCGTGTATTGACATCATGTAGATGTAATGCACGCCGTGTATTGACATCATGTATGTAGATGTAATGCACACCATGTATTGACATTATGTAAATGTAATGCATGCCATGTATTGACATTATGTAAATGTAATGCACGCCGTGTATTGACATCATGTAGATGTAATGCACGCCGTGTATTGGCATCATGTAGATGTAATGCACGCCGTGTATTGGCATCATGTAGATGAATGCACACCGTGTGTTGACATTATGTAGATGAATGCACGCCATGTAATGATACTAAGCTTACCATGAGCTCTTTTGTACCTCATGTCTGACATACTGCCATTGAAGCATTTTCTTTCAACCAGTTCAGTGTCACATGTGTTTGTCATGTTGAATAACGTTCAACAAGTGGTGCACGTGCATGGAACCCTCGCAGGCGCTTCCTATGTATCGTAGACCCAGGGGGAAACTTTGGGATTGTGCCAAGGGAGATCGACACTAATATCATGAGAAAGGGTAACATTTATACGAGACGTCATGTTCCCGTTATGTCTTGATTCAAGTTGGTCCAATACTCATCGCCACTCAAGACTCAAGAGTGCACCAGATCATACACCATACAACATTTGTATGATTATATTGTACGGGAGACCATGGAAACTGGTTGGTACTCCATATGTGTAACACACTCACACATGAACAAACACACGAACACCCATTAATGTTTGTATTTTTCTCAGTCCCTTCGAGCCTGACTTGGTTAATAAGTTGTAGGTTTTCTTAAGGGTCACACTACATGGGGCGAAAACCACCCCAAACTGGAAAACACATTCATTGGGTACTTCCCTGCCTTTTAAGGCTACAGGCTCAAGCCACGCTGGAACTGGCTCACAGCAAAGCAATTATGTCCCTCCTTTCCTTCACATTCTAAGTTTCTCCGATCTTTTTTCGTTTTGCCGCTGCTGCACGTAGGTTCCTGAGGCTTCAAAGAGAACCTTTCGAAGACGAATACATAAGAAATCCACTTTTGCCCATTTCAGGGGTGGGGTGGTTAATTGGCTTTCTCCCTTATTGGACGTGTACAACAAATACAATGACTGACTGCTAAGCGGGCCAATATGTTAATCTGCAGCTGTTGTTCTATTTTCGCTTAGTTCTTGGACTATAATGCACATGATTGCTACTGATATGGACATGTGTTCAAGTCCTATGAGCTCACAAACATGACACACACTAACCTGCACTGGTTCTGTGAATGTTCATTTGTATACAGCAGTGCATGTGGTGCACCAACTCTGTCATAAGAGTTTACCTTTTATCTATGTTACACACGTGTTCCTGTAGAGGTGTGTCTACATAACATGTGCATACGTTTGCAAGCACATACACATTGCACACATACACTGACACACTAGAACACTGATGTCCACATAGGCATGCACACAAGATCAGCTTGTGAACAAACAGAAACAGCTAAAAAAGGCACAACATATGCTATGTTTTACTTCCTTTTTTCAGTTGCTTTTGAAGCAAGATAATTATTATAGTTGGGCTTGTTTAATAATTGGTCTGAGACATTTGACTTACCTCATCTATCGTAGGGTCACCCGACCCCGTTGAGCAAAGGGAAGACGAACTGCCCAGCTCAACTCGACTGGTGGTGGAAATACTTCCCCCTGACAAGCTTGTCAAGCCGGAGTCGGAAAGGGAAACCACTGGTGACATGCGCAGGCGACTTGAACTTCCCACCGGGCTCATGTGACTTGACTGCCCCCTTGAAGGATTTGCGCCAGCGGCGGACATGCTCTCTGGCAACCTACCCCTGCCACGCGGGCAATGTTAGGCACCCTACAGCATGTGCAAACACGCGGATAAAGCATTTTAATATTTTAACGATCAAACTGACAACTACTTTTAATACATTGAAAACTCAAAATTTCGTTCATCACATTCACCGCTTTTAACGGCGTAGCAACGGCGTGAAAGAGGGATAACAAAGGGAACGCAGCATAGGGACACCCGGAACGAGCTTGAGTGAGTGTGCCTGAGATACAATAGTCGGGACCATTCCTACAGAGTCTAACACGTTACTAGTCGCAAGAAACCCGCATGGAAGAGAAACTGAATGCTTCGAAGGATACAGTAGGCCACTCGGGAAGCTGCCAGGCGAGAGGACGTAAAAGGCATATTTGCAGAAATTCGGCTTCAACATAGTAATTGTTATGATTCGTGTTAACCGAATAAACAGATGGCATGAAAGATTTGTTAGTAGTCAAGCGAAAGAAGAAGACAAAGTTTCACACGATATTGTTCTTGACGGACAATGACCAGCTACTAACAAAAATTGATCCCTGATAAAGAGAGGATGAACACCTCTTTCACCATGAAACGAAAAGAACTGGCTAACCTGAACAACGAGGAAACAACAGCACAAGCGTTGAAGGCGCACGGATAAAAAGGCCACTTCGAACATAGCCTATTGAAGATAATGTCCTTTAAGAGTACAGCCTACTAACTCTCGCTAGCACCGAGGAAAGTAGGAAGAGAATGTCGTCCCAGATTCACTCTGAAATCTCCCTGTCAGTGTGTAGAAGATGCCCCAACAGATGCGAAAACAAGGAAACGCAGAGTTGTCCGCAGCACTGAGGTGCTCAGGTGAATACCAGATCATGAATCTTACTAACAGTGCACGCTTCCTACAGGCAGACGCATTCGTCCGCGGCACAACGATTATCACTGTTCAAATCACTGGGTAGCTCCAAGTTGGATAGGTATTGGAAGCTGCAAAGGAACGTTTCCGACTCCATGGCTACTTATACTACGGAAAGCTTAGGAAACACACAAATACAACAAATGACCCTCGACAACCACAACAGACGACAATGACTGTCCCCGGCAATTTTGATTGCTTCGAAAAGCACGTACCAGACAGCTGCCACCAGTTGGCAGCGTAGCTGTGCGTAATCCAAAGAAACAGACCTCTCCTTAATAAATCCTAACGCGAAGATCAAAGAGAGAAACTGAGAGAGGATGCAGAATATGCTACTCGTTAGGACTTCGTTTGGGCGTAGAGTAGACCATATCAGTTAGTAACGTTCCATCACCGTAACTTCAGGCAGGATGCACTTCTGGACACCAGCACCACATGTCGTCGGCTACAGCAAGAACAAGCAGCCCAGAGGCCTGGAGAAGCGACGACTCCTGTAGTGTGATCGCTCTATGCTCACCTCTTCACGCCAAAACAACATGAACTGCGACGTACGTAAGGCTTTTTAGTACTTGTTGCAATCCCACGGAGGCAGAGCTAAATCTTGAAAAGGTTCCCCTCCTCAGTAGTGGATCGCGACGCGCAGATTTGTCCACACGGGGGCGCGGGCCGTGCAAGTGCACCGCCTTCGCTATGTACATCTATTTTAACTAGGAGATCTACTAGCGCCAACTCGCCATCGCCGTGCATAATTCTATTATGATCCTCGAACTCGTACTCATGCACGTAGATACCCGCAAGTAACCGGAGCCGGAGAGCCTGAGTCAACCGGTAATGTCATGGTGTATCATGGTCTGCAGCATCGTCTACAACTGTTCTTCAACTTGCAGCTACGGTGCGTACAGGATGTAGATCTACGTATACGG
>JAOWAW010148794.1:0-10266 GCA_028565695.1 Nicola tetela | reverse complement strand
AGAAGAAGAAGGAAGAAGAAGAAGAAGAAGAAGAAGAAGAAGAAGAAGAAGAAGAAGAAGAAGAAGAAGAAGAAGAAAGATTCCCCACACAATACTGCTACACAATGCCCAAGACCTCAGCATTTGTGCTTTACATAATCCTGTTGTGTTGAGGGATATCAAGAACACCTACAGCTGACTGAGAAATATGTACACAAATCAGAAATAATTGAAAAAAAGAAAACAAAACAGTACTGGCATCCATCATAATTGACAACAGGCCGTGGAACAGATAAGGGCAAATGGTCATTATTTTCAGCATGACCAGGTCAAAGACAGAAAAAAATTAATATTAAAAGAATAAATTTGGTTATTGCAGACTAATCTGCTACAGATAAAGGATTCTCATATCAGCCATCATTGAATCTTGTCACAGCTTGGCATTGGATCATGCCTCCTGCATAGAAAAATTAGAACTTGGCTGTGCATGGACAGTGGTTGGAGTGGGGTTGGGAATAACATATTCTCGGTGGATTTCAGTCACATAATTTCCATTTTCAGGCAGCAGTCATTGCCAATCATTTGTGTGTGTGTGTGTGTGTGTGTGTGTGTGTGTGTGTGTGTGTGTGTGTGTGTGCACACACCTTGCATGGGATTCTTGCACGAAAAAATGTGATTCTTTTGATGCAGTGTCTGCATGTGTTTTCTTCGTGAAAGTATTCAGGTCACAGAGCTGTGTATTTCAGCACAAATGGTGAGCCGTTTGGCCTGTCACATTCATCTAGATTCAAGCAGATTTTTGTAGACACCAAATCATCACTGCCAGAGCACTGCCCTGTCTTCTGGGCTTGGTTGTTGACAAGATCACCATTTCTTTGTTCATTTTTACTGCAAGCACACCAGAAACAGACAAGTTCAGAATGACAACGAAGACTCGGTGTTTTTATCCACACCAGTCACTACGGCTAGATACGCAGTAGGACTACTGCAGTACTTCCTCTTAGCAGCAATGAAGGAAGATGTATTTCTTTCACAAAATTGCACTTTGAGGAAACAATTCAAATGATTACACCGTCTCCCTAAGGAACATGAATGAAGTACGGCCAAATCATTGGATGCATGTACTTAACAAGTGCTGTAAAGTTTACACACAACTACCTTCAATTCTAACATTCCTAAAGCACCAAAAACACAAGGATAACAGATGGCAGTAAAGCTTTATGGCAACACACATGATCAGGGCATTCCTCAAGAGTAGGTGCATGGAAACAGAACCATGCAAAATTAGTTGGTGAAACTATAATATTCACGTAACTGCAGGGCTGGAAAAATCCAGTCACCTAGTAGCCATTGGTGACTGGAAAAGCTTCCCTGGCAACTGCTTGTTAGCTCCTGGCTCAGGTCAGTTAAGGGATAGCTAACCCCATGAAAGAGCCTCACTTTCGTTGTTCCCGGCATCGTGGCATCTTCAAATTTGGTACAGGACTTCAATAACAGCTAAGACTGACAGAGCATTTCCTCAAGAAAGAACAGGACACAATCTCGTCCTCGTCTGCTCGAAAACATGTCTCCGTAGAAAGGCTAGGTTCTATATGTTTCTACATGGTCAATTTGTTCACTCACCCAGCATTGGTTCCAGTACACAACGATACTCCTTAAACATCCTTAGACTTGACCATCATTCCCATGGTTTCTCCAAATGAGAATTTTTTTTACTTGCCAAGGTTCTTCTTCGTCCGCCTGTTTAGAGATCAGCGCTTCCAGAACGTGAACTGGAACTGGTAGAATTAGAGCGCTTTGGTTCAAGGTCAAGAGCTAAACGTGTTCTGTGTCCCACCCATTATCTTTGAACACACAGAGAAAATGGAAAGACTTCCCCTGTCAGCTAGACAGAAGAGGAAAAAACAGAGGCAGCAGGAGTCTTTTTCCTTGCAGCCTACCTGTGTGCTCAGTTACAAGTTCCCTTGACAATGCCATGCTTCCTCACTCCCAGCCCTGGTCGGTGCGCATGGTCTTGATCTCACATGGTCATAGTACGGAAATTTGGCGGAAAGCAGATTCTCTTTCGAAGTGGCTTCAGGCTCTTCCCTAAAAGTTCTACTTTCTTTGGGCAAGCTCATGTAAATATTTATCTACTCATAGATTGGGCTTTCTGGTGTCTAGGAACTTCTTACAGGTATAGCTGGTGCCAAGACTAAACGCAGTTTCGTAGTACCTCTGGGTGAGTATGTACTGTACTTCAATAGTATGCACACACTATACATGTAGAACACTTGCAGGGGATCAGCAGCAAACTCAAGATCAGTCAGTGATAACCAGCAGCTGAAACCTCCTGGTGAGTGCAACACTATCTCCAGACACTATAGATATTGATGGTAAGAAAAGAAAACTGAAATAAATAAAGTGGTCAATACCAGAAAGAAGGCCATGGAAAAGGCAAACACAGCAATACATTGCCTGAATTAACAAAAAAGGCAGACAAGTGCAGTTAACATTACTTCCATGTTTCTCTGTCAATTCATTAAGTGTAAGAGTAGTAGAACTCAAACAATGAATGCAATACACGCAGCTAATGACTATCAATAAGAATATTTCCTGTCTGAAAACGAACAAATTCAGAAAAAATAAAAATTGGCAGACTACTACACTTTCCATTACTTCCATGTTTTTCTGTCAATTACATAAACTGTAAGAGCAGCAGAACTCAAACAATGAATGCAACACACACAGCAAAAAAAGAATTTGTAAAGGCTTTTAAATATTTTTTATGAAGCAAAGAGCTGTCATAACAAAAGATCAGCCTCTAAATTAATTCACTTGCTGGTTAGGAAGAGCAGTTGTTTAGATACGTCAACTGGTATTTTTCATCTGTTTACAGGCTGTGTAGCCTTCGCAGCAAAGGCACAGGCCATCACTTGCGTATATGTCCGCGCAGCTGCTTTTGAGCATGCACAGACATCTATGGCATCACACCATAAGAAGTTGACTGGATACTATCCAGCCCTAAAGGACATGCCAGCAAAAAGGCTCTATAATATAACAGAACGCTTGATAAAAACAATACAGCGAAATTGGACAGGTGGTCCCACAGCTTGTGCATCTTTTCTCAAGAAATTCAGCACAAAGCAGTGGGCTAAGCTGGAGCAGACAGTAAGGGCCACTCATCATCATGAGAAGTGCAATGCCTGTGCTGGTTTCACTGAATTCAATGAAAGTTCCCATGTAAGTCCAGTCATTGTTCACTGCTACTGAATGCTAGCAAGGCTGCAGCACGCACACTGTTGGCAACTATCAACACTGCCAAACAAACAGAAGCAGTGCTTTTACAGCTGAACAAAGCATGGCTGGCTGAAACAGGTTCATCTTTTGAAGATGCTCTTGTTGGCATCAGAAGTACAATCTTGCAGAAGAAGCCTGATGCCAATAAGCAGCGCAAGCTGAAGCAGAAGCACACAGCAGAAATTTGTGACACCCTCCAGAAGGAATGGCAGAAACAGACATGACAACTCTTCTCCACAAATGGAAGAGTTTCAGCAGCTGGGACAAGACAACCTTCAGCCACAGTTTTGAATCCCATAACCAGAAAAGGAGGCGCTACAAGGAAGGCAGGACAGCATGTTCAAGGAGCCACACACTGTTTCAACATAACTTTGACACAGATGCAGTGCTGCAAGCAGCACATGCATGGGACTTGGATGGACCATCCATCAACTGGAGTGAGTTTGCAAGGCAGCACAATGTTTCACAGAGCAATGGAGGACAGATTGTCAAGGAGTTCTAGGCTGCACAGTCTATTGATGTCTTGGCAGTGGAAAAACGCACTAATCCCTGACAACGCCAGCAACAGCAGTGACTCAGGCCACCAAGTGGTGTTGCGTATCCTGTGCACAACAAACAGAAAATAAAAGCAGACATCTGAAATGCAGCTGAGAATGGGAAATGAATGCACTGGCACAATTCTGTGCAAGTATTCCTTAAGCAATGGTGATAAAAAAATGGTGAAATAGTGCAAGAGGTGCCAATTCTTGGCCGGAAGGTTCCTCTGTGGCAACTTAGAGAAAAACTTCTACGAAACCATGAGCCTCTAAGCCTCATGCGCCGAAACAATGCAACATTGATAGACTATGCCTCTAGAAGCTGCGAGGACCTTGTAGAGCATCTGAAAGAGCTTGGTGAGTTCACTCTCCTTCAGATGACCAAACTGAAGATTGTGATTTAGTTGCTCACCTGTACAACATTAAGCACACGAGGTTACTACTTCTTCAGAATGACCATGCTGATATTCTGGGCCATAGTTATCTTATGGAAGTTTTGCAAGTCATCTACGATAAAGCTCTCTTCCTGACTGACAGTGAATATGCAGAGCAGAATGGCAAAAAGCTAAATGTACAGTCCATTGTGGAAGTGCCAATCATACGTCTGCTTTCAATGTCTGGTGCAAGTGATGAAGACCAGCTGAGGGTTGTACCAGACTACATAGAAGACCTGCACACTGTGAAGGCACCTCTTTAGAAGCAAGGAGGAGATCCACTACATGATTGGTTGGCTTCGCAGGGGACTTGCAAGCTCGGTGGATGGAAGGAGGTCTCCGAAAGGGAGGAAAGCATCACTGTGGAAGTGGCTGCGGTCTACAAGTTGTTTTGTTCTATCCATCATATGCTGTGACAGTCAGGCAGGCAATACCCAGTTATAAAGAGCTGCAGTAACGTGCCATCACTGGTCATTATGGGTCAATGCCTGGCTATAATCTCCATAATTTGCGGGCACATGAGATTCGGTTCGAACTGAGCAAGCACCAGATTCGTTATGATCCTAGAATGACCTCCTCTGAAATCAAGGAAGTGCTGAGGGAGTGTTTGCAGGGCCTACAGCGTGTTCTAGCATTTCTGGCATTCCACCCTAAGGCTGAGCTTTCTGTACATGCTCTTGATAACTATCAAATCATGCCATGTGAGGCTCTGCATGATTTCAAAGGCCATGTTGCCCAAGTTTTGAAGGAGCTACCACACCATGTACCTGATGCTGTTGGCAAAGTCATCAACGACTTGGTAGCTGCAACTGTGAACAAAGACCACAGTCGTGGTTGTGATTAGAGACGTGTACTGTTTCTCCTAACTGCTGCACTTCAAGACTGCCCAGCCTGCAGTGCAAATGTTAAACATCGCATTTGATCACTCACTGAAGTCAGTCGAATTCTGTATGCCCCAGAACTCACTGAAGTCAGTCAAATCCTGTATGCCCCAGAACTTGAACGATATACGAAGGTGGTCCTGCATTTGTCCCTGTCACTGTGGCAGCACTTTGATATGCTCAATGATGTGATTGCCGAACCAAAAGAAGTATGACCTGGCTACCTTTATAGAGGTTACCTCCATGACCTGTTACATGCTCCAGTGCAGTTTATGGTTGTGTCAACACGGTCAACCAACACAGAGAGTTTGGAGCAAATGCAGGCGCAAGCATGAGCAATTGCCGAGAGAACCTCCAGCAGGCAGCCAAATGAGGTAGTTGAGACTGTGTTGCTTCATGTTCAGGCAGAAGCTGAAGGTCACATGGACTACTGTGTAGACAAAATGGAGAGTAATCTTGCTGCCCTGGCAAAGCAGTTGCTGCCATCTTTGTACACTACTGTAAATACAGTAGCCCTTAGCACAGAGGCAAAGGATGACTTTTCGGCCCTACAACACAGCATTGCCCCATTTCTACGTCAAGGACCTGGAGTCTGGTGACATAGGGAGAAGAACAACATAATCTTTCACAATGGTCACAGGGATCCTGAGCGACACAAAGAAGGTCCAGTTCTGCATGATCTTCGCTCCTCAAGCGCACAGCTAGTACAGAGGCAGATTGCTGATGACTGGAGGTACATCCTCGATCACAATGTAGAGATTCCAGCAAGTCCAACGGAACAAGATATGTTATGCAAAACCAATCAGGCACAAGTGTTCAATAGCAGCACTGCAAACACCTCTTGCACTAGTGCAGAGACAGCGAATAGCCACAGCAGCAGCAACAGCAGCAGCATGACTACAACGAGGTTGGGGGCAGTATCAAGTGATCTAATCTGTACTGACGACAAGGAAGATGAAGTTCTTCACTTAAACTCTGATGCTACCATGTCAGGAAATCCTCCAAATCTTGCTCCATTGCCCAGACAGACCTTCCACAGCAGTGTAGCAAAGTAAGTTTTCAAAATCAGAGGTTACTGTCCTGATTTGCAACAATATGATCACTTCCATTGTCAACTGAAGGGAGCAATAGCAAGTGGTATTGAGCCATCCGTAGACGAAAACAGAGCATATAATGCTGCTGAGGCCAGTGTCATTATGGAGGTGAAGGAGGTGTACAATCGCCTACAAGCAAGTGCAAGGAAAGAAGGGTCTGTGGAAAGAGAGCACTGTCACCTTTCTAAAGCACTTTTGCTAGGTGTGTGGGAGCAGCAGCTCTAGGTGTCAGAAAGCAGTCTGCTATTCTAAAGCTAGCATACCTTTGTACACTGTCGTCTAGATGTGGCTCTATGTTCTCCATATTTTGCATAATCATAACACATCCCTAATGATTTATTTTTGTACATACACACACATACACACATATCAATTTTCTGCACCAGTTAGCAGCTCAGGTGCACAGTTTCAACTCAATACAGTGAAAATGTACTATTCACTGCCTTTGTTTTCAGCACTGCTATACTGTCTCTGCTGGTCTTCACAAACCTAAGCATACCCTGAGATGCCAAACTTTGCAACAACTTCCTGGAAATTACTGTAATAGCTTTTCACTGGACGTTGTCAAAAATGATATAAGCTGCCTACACCATACTACCGCCTGTGTGACCGAGAGTAGTGTTATGAAACTATGACCAGCCACTAGCAAAAGCGGAGCCATTGATGGTACAATTTAAAGTCTTCACACAAAGTAACATGAAACATTAGTAGGAAAGTGATTCTCAGACTACGACCTAAATATGTACCTGAATGGCTTCGGTGCTATTCATGAAGAGCACTGGAGTAAGTCTCGTTCCTGTGTGAAGCAAAAAAAAAATTGGCGGAACAACTGAGTTGTCAAGACTTGAAAAAAAAAAAACTAACATCCTTACCTGACTGCTCCCATCTCTGGGCCACTGAAAGCTTAGGATATTGCGCTGAAATTGGGTACCTTGTGTAGTAGAATTTTCTCTCCAAGATTCATCTTCCTGGCTTGAGGATCAGTACTTCTGCATGAAAATGCCAATTCTTGGTCGGAAGGTTCCTATGCAGCAACTTTGAGAAAAACTCCTATGAGATCATGAACATCTAGGCCTCATGCACCGAAACGACACAACATTCATAGACTATACCTCTAGAAGCAGCGAGGACCTTGTAGGGCATCTGAAAGAGTTTGGTGAGTATCACTCTCCTTCAGATGACCAAACTGAAGTTTGAGAGCTAGTTACTCGCCTGTGCAAAATTGAGCATACAAGGTTACTCCTTCAGAACGACCATGCTGATATTCTGGGTCTTAGTTATCTTATGGGAGTTCTGCAAGTCATCTATGATAAAGCACTTTTCCTCACTAAGTGAGGGTATACATGGCCTGGTGAAAACACAGCATGCAAGAAGAGAAATCAAAGGAGAAACTCAACACGCGAGCCATGGAAGTTGTGTCTTGTCTGTGACAGTATCGATGCGATATGGCCACATTAACATGCATGACAGTTGCCACCTCAGCCACTCAACTCTTCATACATTACCATGCGTTTGCAGCCACGTTAGCAATGGTTGCGATGGTTGCAAAGAAAATTTTAAGGTGTCCCAATGGAATTTTGCCTCCTGCATATGGTCACCGTCACCACAGCGCCTTGCCATGCCTTAGCTGACTCGAGGGTGGTCAATTTGGTGACTAAAATGAAAACAAAAGTTCCATTTTGGCAATTGTTGGAAAGTACTAGCGATCTAATTAAATATCTCCCCGAGCTGAGGCTGTGTGAGCACATGAGGTTGGCTAGGTGCAAAATTATCACATACGGTTCACCAATACTGACTTGTCGTATTAGCTGAATGCCTAGCTAACATGAACTCTACGTCAGCCGTGAAAACTGTGGCACTGTTAGCTGGAAATATTACTAGGCCTTGCAAATGCAGTGGCATCTATGCATGTGTGTGCAGCGTGTGCATGGCTCTCAGTGTGATCCTGTAGTATCTTTGCTATGTTAGTGGATCATAAACACTTTGCGACGATCTGACCTGATCCTTGTGACTATGTGCTGGCTCAAGTTTGGTCAATATGGCCAATCCTTTTAATTCTGGCTTTGTTCAGAAGGACAGAAAGTACTGATAATGGTGATGACAAACAGTCCAGTCCCGGAAACTTTGATAAAACCACTTAGTTCCTGCTCAAGCTGGTGCATCAAATGACCAGATTACATGCTGTGACAGCCAATTGCCAAAAGCCGGATCAAATTCAAAGAGACGGAGTGTGTTGAAGGAATGGATGAAGACGAAGCTCAAATCCTATTCTTCGCTTCGGTCTGACAGAGATGAATATAGGCCCCCCTGCACTACAACTCAAATCAACTATGTCCTATTTAACTTAGTTGCTGAGGTATTCTTCATTCTGCGCATCTCAGCTTGTCAGGCATAAGCGAAGAACAATGCAGTTGCCCTGTTCTCTTGGCTGTACTCCTTCAAGAAAGAGTCTATTCAGAAACATTTGAATTGCAAGTATGGCTTTAGTTGCTCTTGCTCTGCACTGCTTTGCATATGTTGGCCCGTCGATAATGAGTAGACGACCACTTTTTGATCGGCAACTGGCTCGTAGGACATAGTTCCAGTTTGGCAACTAAACATCCAGGTTCCAAAAAGGTGATTAGAACAGAAAAAAAAAATGTTCCAGCTCTGAACTGTAACCCCAGCAAGCAATAACTACAAACCATGTGTGTGCATCTCTGTTTACTTAAATCTGACAATCCCGAATGTATGCAGAGTAGACCAATAAAATAACCGAGACAGGCAAGAGGGTCCGACATTGTCAGACCTGTAAAATAAAGTCCATATGGTCAAATATAGGGAAAAGGCACATGTGCAGCATTATCTAGCACAATAATTATACAATCAGACATTTACATTCACGACAAATATCTGAGTTTGACTCATGCTATGCACATGTTCATGAATAATCACTAGTTCCCCCCAGCTACATGTATACACATGTGTGTGTGTGTGTGTGTGTGTGTGTGTGTGTGTGTGTGTGTGTGTGTGTGTGTGTGTGTGTGTGTAACCATCAAGTCATTTCAATGCTTACCAACGCTGGTGCGCTCTTAGCAAGGTAACCAAAAAAGCGCAAAGGATCACAACGACCAGCATTCCGACAAGAAACAGAGCAATGTGCAGAGCGTCAAAAGAATCTGTGAGTGGATAAAAAAAAACATGACCTTTGCATGAGAAATGGTTTGGGTTTGACCTGAATTCATGATAGCAAACACAGCATTCAAAGAAAAAGTAATACAGCCATACCTTCACTTGACTCAACAGGAGCAGCTGTTGGTAAAGAGATTATTTTTCGTGTTGCTGTTTGTTTAGTTGGTAATGATCCTTCTGCACCTTGGCTTTGATGGATGCCAGTAGTTGTAGAGGGCCTCGTAGTAAGTGCCGGTGACAATGTCGTAGGGGCAGTCTTGTTCCGCTGCAAGTCTGTTGGAAGAAAGAACACCCTTTGCGTAAGAGCTGAGACAAGGCTCACATTCTGGGCTTTGATGAGTAAACAACCCCTCTGCTGAGAAAAGAATCAACTGGATTCCTTAACAAGCAGACACACCTTAACTTGTCATAAAATAGTGGCTCTTCTTTTGCTGAGCCTTATAGTCGAGAGAAGTTGACCCTTTCAAACCAGTTCACCTACACAGTATTAATAAGCTGGCATACTGCCACAGACTGGGCAATTTACAATTTGGTATGGCAGAGGCCCCTAACTTCTATCACATACCTGTTGCTGTATGTAGTGTACCGTTACTTGCCACACCAAGCAGACCTTTCCCTGAAAACATGTACAAGAGAACAGTAAAGTGGTCTAAATTTCTATGCAGTGACATCATACACAGTGACTCTCTACACTCACTGACATCTACAAGCAAAGAGTAGTGTCTGACACTCACTTGAAGTGCGAAATTGCAAAATTTTCACTTTGCTTCTTTCCTCCTTTGACAGAGCACACAGTTGTGGATCTTGATCCTGGCTATCCTTGCAATCATTATAGTTATATGAATCACAAATGTAGATCTCAGGAACACACTGCAGTGTTGGTTTAGAGAAT
>JAOWAW010148761.1:0-10272 GCA_028565695.1 Nicola tetela | reverse complement strand
GATGGTTTCAAGCAGCTTGGACAGGACAGAGAGGAGAGAAATCCCACGATGACTGGCAGGTGAGCCAGCGTCCAGCTAGGCTGACTTGGGTATTGGTGTGATGTTTGCCTTCTAAAAGGCACTGCAAACAGTACCAGACATCACAGAAGAGGAGAACAGCCGAGCCACAGAGGGAGCAAGGACATTTGCAGACCCCTTCAAAGGGCATGACAGTATTTCATCTGGACCACAGGCCTTATCGGTATCCATAGTGGCAAGCAGGCCTTCTACTTCCTCTACAGACACGTCTCTGAACTCAGTCTGGCTGTCAGCCATGTAGGGGCCAAGGGGTGCACTATGGGATGCAATGGAATCCTCTACCAGTCCAGCAAAGAAGTCATTCAACAGTCTGGGTGGGGGAATAGGTTAAAGCCTGGCTTTCTGATGACCACTGACACCATTGATTATGCTCCAGAGTTTTTTTGGACACTTTGAGTACAATCTGCAGCATGACTGATAGTATTGATTTCTCAAGGAGTGGTAGAGGTTGTTGCCCGCGTTCCGAAGTTGACGATATTCCCGTACAAGATCAGATCTAGAGCTATCATCAGTCATTGCATTCTTCAGCTTGTGGTAGACCCACTTGCACTGATACATGATGTCCAGCAGCTTTTTGGTCATAAAGGGGCATGCTTTACAATGTGGGCAACGCCGTTGGAGTGGCGCAGCTGAGTTTAGAGCATGTCTGTACTTTTGATGCCACTCTGCCAGCATAATATCCACATTAGTGTCATCAACGTTGCTAAATTCGTTAATCCCAGTGGACACAAACAATGCATTGAACTGCTCAAATGAAAAATGGTGGAAGTCCCTAGAATGGACAACAGCTGGCTTGGAAGATCTCTCAGGATGCAGGTGGAAGCTTGCCACCACGAGCAGGTGATCTGAAAAGTGGCACTCCTCCACCCAAGAATGAATGTGATGGGCACAGTTGGTGAAGACAAGGTCCAATGAGAAACTACATGTAGGTGAAAGACGTGTCACCTCACTCATGGTATTCTTAAGTCCCAGAGTGGCAGTAATGGTAGAAAGAGACTTGAACTTGGAATCACCAGGATTTAGGCCATATACATCGAAGTCACCAAGCAGTACCAGCTTTTCGGAGTCAAACCCTTCCAATGTACAATCCTAGTCATCCCAATAGCTGGCCAGAGCTGAAGGTGGACAATAGAGACAAGCAAGTGTGAGGCCTTGATGATTATTGCACTTCTTTGATTGAAGACGAACAACCAGCAGCTCTAGAGTGTCACAAGGAATATCAACAGCTGATATATCTAATTTGTCCGAAATGTAGAAACAAACACCACCACCACCAACAGGTCTGACACAGTCCTCTCGTTGAGGGCGATCACAGCGAAACATTCTATAGTGGGGAAGAGCAACCTCATTAGAGGAAACGTCTTGGTTTAACCAAGTCTCTGTTCCTGCAATAACATCTAGGTTATGGGCAGCAGCCAATCTAGAGAGTTACGAAGTCTTGTTCTGCAAGCTTTGAATGTTCAGCAAACCAATGCAAAGTGAGGAGTTTAATGATGACATGCAGCAACGCTGACATGTTGGAGTATTACCGATGCTAGACATGCTGAGTTTTAATCTGCTGGTGACACAAAGATCATGTGCATCCTAGTGGCTAGATCATGTGCGCATGCATTGCCATTCAGTCTGAGTTCAGCTAGATCATTTTGCATTAATTTTGGAGCAGCTTTGGAGCATTATGCCTTTATGGGCTCGATCGCCCCACCTTGTGGACTCTACTCCAGCCAAATTATATTATGGTGGTACAGTGGTACAGCTGTATGGTGTACATGTATATCTACAGTGAACACTGCTTGTTGGTGGGTTACTAAGATGCGCATTCCATGTACTATGTGTCAATGTGTAACTTGTGTAACTTTGATTGCCCCACAACGCTCTGTATTCATAGCCATACTAGTTACATAGTCTACCAGGTAGTCTAAATCATCATACTACACTAGTATGAAATGAATATGTCAGATATTCAAATGATCATTCGTTGGGCCTCGGATTAGAATATTCGAAGAAAATACCAAATATTCAAACAGTGCCAATAAAATGTTATGCATATCGTATTTGGCATGCAAGCCCCGTTCATAGCAGGTAAGAAGGAAACTGCAGTCTAGGGTTTCTAAGTTACATGCCATTGAAACTGGATGATATGAACCAAGGCACCAACCCTGCACTGCCTGAGCACACACATGGAAGCCAGCCACCACATAACATGCACCTCAGTCTTGGATATTTACAATATTCACATACACATGATTCACAGCTAGTATACTACAGTGTAGCATACATACTTTGGTGCTGCCAACTTTTTATCACTGGAAAATTGATTGGACATGGTAAAAAATTTTCCCCAAACCAGCACGTGACTCTTTTGTTGCCATGGTAACCAAGCATCTCGAACGGCAGACTCACGTTGGCATCCAAATATACACTCAACATTGCTGGTGTGGGGACTCTACCTCTGACAATTTACTGCACAATATATGAAAAATGTCTTTATCAGACCACTCACAGTTTTTCAGATAACCAATGGCATCAGATGGGCAATTGGACTTGGCATCAAATTTTGGACACCGTCCAAAAAATCAGATGAGCTGGCAGCATTGCAGTATATCCAGTGTACTAGTAGTAAGTATATTATTCGCCTGAATATAATAAATTCGACTACTGACGATTCGTTCGATAAGCTTTAGAATATTCGATAATGCTTTCACGCTATTTGTTTGATCCCTACTACCAGTACCAGCATCTAGTCTACATATCTTCTGTACCAGAGATCAATTGATAAAGCAATTGACACAATATGCTTATAAAGCCAAACAGTTCAAATACATCAAACTGAAGCATCATGTTGGTTCTTGCTGGGAGATCGTTAGATACAGGTCTTTGGGCTCCAGCTTGCTCTTAGGATGGGAAAACTTAACTGTGAGCCAAAGCCAAAATGAACACCTCTCTTTAAAGATTAAAGCCACCACACATCTGCATGATTCAGTCAAATTGAAGAAAAAGTTTATTCAGTAAAATCTAATTTGGCCAGGAAATTTATCAAGTTGACACATCTGGAAAAGGAGTTCTGTTTGTTCATTGAACAGCCTTTTAATTGTTTTGCACCAGAGTTAAACACTACTCACAGCCCGAATCTTTTCAACAAGGCTTGGCTCTCTGTGTGAATTGAGATGATGATTGCTCTTTTTTGAAATTTCCAGCAACTGTAGCATTAATGTCTGTCTTTTTCTGTCTTTTATGTTGCACATCAGCCATTCAATCCATGATTAAATGTATGTCCGGCATGATTTCAGTTTCTCACAAAGACTCCACTCTCTTCTGAGGATCATTTTGTTCATCCTCTTCTGTAAGCAGACAAAAACCAATGAGTGAGTAGAGTTGAACATATTTTTCAGCAAGGGAATTCTCCCTCTTCAGGTCCAGTGTTACCATGGAAGTCCCTCCAGGTAGGTCCTCATCACAGCTATTCAGTTTATTGGTAGCCATGGTGACAGATCAGACACAGGGATTTGCAACTGCATCTCTGCCAAGAACTGGGCTCACCCTGCGATTGGATGCCAAGTTTGGCAGGAGTAGCGAGCATCCCACTCAGAAACCACAAGATACACGTCGATACAATGTATCTTTTTGAAGGGTGACAAAACCGCAAACAAGTGCAACACTTGCAACAACAACAACAAAAAAGCACATGCCTACACACTTGTAGAAAGTCAAAAAAAATAATGGCTCCCGCGCTGGCCATGTGCATGCCACATGGTGCAAAACATTACCATGACTACAATGACTGCATTAATTAAGGAAGATGAAGCGACAATATGCAAACTTGCATTGGAATATCCACACTGACTGCAGGAAGCCATCTTCTTCTCAACACCAGCAATAACCTAGGTTAAAACAATAGTAAAAAAGTATGAATTTCAACAAGCACCAGAATTCATACAGCACTTTCGTGCCTAAACATTTCGCACTGTGGAAGACAGTACATACTGTTTATTGTCCTTACCACTCTTACGCAAAGGTGTTGTTGATGAATTGGAAACTTGAGGCTTTGTGCCAGTAGATAGTGTTGTCTGTCAATTGAAGGAGCCAGGCAAACATTGTTAAAAAGAACAGCATAAGCATATTGGTCTACAATTTCCTGCTTGAGATGAAAAATTAGGGAAGAAACAGGCGTCATTATTTTACGGAAAGAGAGATTAGGTGAACTTGGTGAAGCTCTTTCAATGGTACCCACAACAGGATTACTGAATTTTTTCAACTAGCTTTCTTGAGAAGATAACCACCCCTAATCAGACTCAGATGTTGAGGTCCATGCAAGGTCAGTTTCCGTATTTCATACTAAACACTCAGCAATGGCATATTTTCTGCACCGGTGTTTTCGACCACATAATTTTCCTTACTGGTCTCGTCTCCACCACAATCTTTTTCAGTATACACTAGGTTGAAATGCAGCCATGACATACTGAATTTTTTGCACCACAAGGTAGTTGAAACATGCTTTCATGTAAGAGACAGCTTAGCATATAAGGATTATTGTCACCTTCAGCTTAGATTGTCTGGAGAACTCATCAAGTGATAACCCTTTTCAGTCCAACAATGATTTACATGTATTGATTAGGGTGAAACGAAGGTGCCGAACCTTCAATAACTTGTCCGATCATGCTGTTATTGAAAGACCTGCAGCCTTTGCAAGTAATTTTTTTTAATTTTTCTTTTAGATTTCTTGCTTGTACATGCACCAGATGAAACTACGTGTAAAACTCCAGGAGATGTGCATATATATACATGTATGTGCAGATGTAAATAATGCATGCATCATGCTTGGGGCACAGGAATTGCCTTATCGTATCTGGTGGTGTTGACAGTAGTCTACACTAGTATACAGTACAGATGTCAGCTGGCCTGCACAGTAGCCTACATGGTAGAAAGTAGGCAATACAAGCATGCAAGACAAAGGTTTTCTATGCAGTTCAGCTGGCAAAGCTGCAGCTAGCTGCCATCTACAGTTTATCCCAATGAAATCAGTGTAGCATAGTGTACATACATGTATAATGTAACCAGTGATGGTGATTGTTGCACTGGGCAATAATAATAATAAGAGGGTAGTTATCAAACTGTCAATAACTCATTTGATAAACAATCAAACCTTTGAATGGCCAAAATGGTCACTCATTTTCCCCCTAGTATTAATTAAAGTATAAGGGACTTGCCCAAGTTGTGTATCGTAGCGGATTTAGTGTCTGAGTTCCACTAGGTTTTTGTTAACTACATAATTCAAAACCGTAGCCAGGATGAAGTGCAAGTCATAGACTAAGCAGAAAATATGAAGCTTCCTCAGCAATTGCACAATACTAACAGTCAAGATCAGTTACCCTTTATTTCACACCAGTCTCTATAAGTCATTATTAATGAAGAGGAAGTTTACATACCACTTGACAGCAGTCAACCCTGCCAACACCGCTCCTTATCCACTGCCTTTGAACATATAGCTCTACTGGGGTAGACTGTACAAGAGTACCTTAAAAGATCTACTGGGGTAGACTGTACAAGAGTACCTTAAAAGATTTATTTTCCCAGCAATCACAAAGATATAACATCAGCATCTGCAGGTGAAAGACATCATAACTTGCATGTGAGCAGAGGGTTCTTACCATGGCTGTTGGGCCTGATTTCTTGCGATGGTAAGCTGCTGATGTTGAGTGATCACTCAGACCGAATGATGTGCCATGGCATTTGGTCACTGTGTAAAACGGAATGGCACGCCTCACCTGAATTCAAAAAGAAGGATTTGTTGGTCTGAAGAAGACCCAGACAAGCAAGGACAGAAAGGCAACAAAAATGAATCATACTGTGCTCAGACTTACCTGTGCATTTCTAACACAGTGTACCATGAAGATGAAGAAGCCCTGGACAATGCAAAGACAAACATGCAGGCACCAAGGGTTGAAAGCATATGTTGTGTTACCCTGAGCTGGTAGCATATGGCATGTATACCCTGGGCTGGCAATGACTGGCATGCGATCTCTGTGTCCTCCTTGTTGGAGCATACTCCCACCCTTCCCAGCCCCATTAACACCCTTTGTACGTGCCATTATGAAAAATTATCATTCCAAACAAGTTGTAGGTAAGGGTGCTAAAAAAGACAGCCCAAGGAATCAACAAAACTTAAACTCTTCAACACAAAGCTAAGACCAAATTAGTCACCTTGTAACCTCAGTGAATTCCTTCTACACTTGGCTATAGAAACATCATTTTGGCACGTTTTTCATGTATTACCTGAGCCTCTACCAGGGAGGTAGAAAACATGCTACAAACAAGGAAACAACAAAATCTGATTGGTACTTCCATTAACACTTGGTCAAACCCTACCCAACATCCTAACTGAGTGCAGCCTTATGCAATGCTGCGTAGAAAGCAGCTAAAGCAGCTGTTCTTCATACCTGGAAAGCATTGAAGATGACAAACAGGTAGTGGAAAACTAAAGTGTTCTTGTCAACTGCCAGCAAGCCAAGCGCATAGGTCAAACCCAAAATCGAAATAAGAACAAGAATGGCCTTCAAGCTATCCCTGCAAACCACAACAACAAAAAGTAAACAAATAAAGCATCAAACATAGAAACAATCAGTCAATATGAAAATTGGGTAAGATCAGAATAAGAACAAGAATGGCCTTCAAGCTATCCCTGCAAACCACAACAACAAAAAGTAAACAACTAAAGCATTAAACATAGAAACAATCAGTCAATATGAAAATTGGGTAAGAAAAAAAAAATAGAAGAATTACAATAAAAGTCAAACATTAATAAACTAGTGTAATGCAAACAAAGATTAGGATTCTCATGTAGTTCACTTACAAGGCAGCTGCAGCGTCATCATCTCCCTTGTGTAGATACCGCTGGTAAACCACACGCACAGTTATTGCAACAACAACGATGTTGAACTGTTCACAGCAACATACAGAGAGGCAGCAAGAATGAAACAATCAACAGAAAAGCCCTAATAGAAGCTATGCATACTTTCTAATGCTGCTTCAAATATGAAAATAAAACACTTCTGAGTGCAACCACACTGCAGCTACACTCAACACAATGAAGTTTCTCATGGGTAGTTGCTGTTGCAACTGTGCAGTAGAGCTCGGTGCTGTGGATGTGCTACTGAAGTGGGCCCTCTAACCTGGTCCAATTTAAAGCCCCTGCCTCTACCTCCATGTGTAGCTAAAAGCCTAAACTTCCCAATATTTTTGGTGTCACATTGAGCTATGACATACTGTAGGTACACCTTATCTCTGTGCATCTGTCTGATTGTATCTCCTGTTTAGATCAGGGGAAACCAAGATGGTTGGTGTGTGGATTGCTTAGAATTTAAAGTCAATAGAAGATAACAAAAGCAGATGTGTGCATGCGCAAAGGACAATGAACACTACCACTACAGTGTTCTCACCAGCACAACTGTGATGATTGGTGCATGGAAAGCCCAACGGGTGTTGGTGCTAATGTCAATCCAGCAGCTGCAAGCACATCCACGTATGCACGCACGCACACATGCGCGCGCACACGCACACCATGTCCAATATGTTCATGCTAGCATACCATGGCACAGCAGTCCCATATAATTCCGTCCATACTATAAAACCACATGTACATCTCTAGCGGCAGACTTACCCCACCAGTTACGTAAGACCTATAAGTATCCACGCAACTGATACTATTATGACAATGAATATGTCTATAGCAGCCAATGCACAACCCATTTTCATACTAAGAAGTATCAACCCTGAACATTGCTAGGGTCATTGTTATAACATAGCTATTAGCTAATGTAGGTCTCCCTCCTGCTTTTACTAACAGAATATAGTGAACAGTTGACAATCCCACTCTATTCGACACTAATTTAGATGTTTACAATTAACTATCTCTGTTCTGATTGTCTGTTGCAGTTTCTTTCCTGACGAAGGACCACACAGATGGTCCGAAACCTCGACCCTGTTTTGTTTTGCTTGCGTCCATGAAAATATAATTACAATGGCACACCAGTTTGCCTTTGTTTCTTTGTTTTCCTTACGTTTGAAATGAATTTGACATGTTGCTGATACCTTTCTTTCCATATTGACACTTGGCTATGTCATGTCCCTTGGTCCCTCTTAGTCCTCTGCCTGAAGGAAACACACTCTCACTTCATTATAGGCAGAAAACCACTTCAAGTTGAAGCAAGGCAAAAGCAAAAGAAGCTTAAAGAAGCTCACACAAGGCACCAAAATGGTGTCTGCCATGGCAACACATTAAGGTGCATCGCAGACACCTATTACTCCTAATACAGTACATAACAGACTACTTCATGCTTTCAACACATTATATTGGAATTCTGTCATCTTTTAAGCTGCTGATGTTTGCAACTCTCTTATCTCCTCCCTAACAAATGTTGCCACTCTCTGACTTTAAGCATTGTGTCTTAAAGCTATTCTAAGCAGTTGTGGTTGTTCAAGTAATATTCATGCTATGAAAATTAAACAGATGCACTTTAAACTGCATTCAGACTCAAAGCATAGCTTATCTAGGTTATCTTCCTCAACACAAGGCTAACACATAGCTTATTTTACTCAAAGCATGGATTATATAATTATGTCAATCAACACATAGCTTACCTTACTCAAAGCATGGATTATATAATTATATATAGGACCACCATTTCTCTCAGAAACAGAGCAGCAGGCACTGAGGAACACAGATGAGACCAAACTGTTGAAGCTTGCAAGTATGAGCTATACAACAAGAAGAAAGGAAGTAGCCTCAACTGGCCAATCTTCTTTATCTTATTGCTTTTTTCTCGTGTCTCAATAATTGTGTCCCCGACTCGAGAATGGATGCCACTTACTTAGACTTGTCGAAAGAACACAGCATACATCAAAATCTTTCAAACTGGTGTCTATGGCACCTAAATCGCTCTCTGGTGTAGCAAAAGTGCTATTAGGTTGAAAATAAAATCATGCTTGTCTTCTGACTGTTTGCCGCTTAACTGCAAGTTTACCTAAATCTAGCAATAGAGAACCAAACAGATTACAATAAAAGGGCTGCAACAGCTGCTCATTTACTAATCATGGGAAAAAATAGAAATGTCACTCGTTACCAAGGGAATGGATCAAATCAATCAATGTGATAACTGCCCACATGCAATACCAAACATGAGCACCCTCCCTATTTATCTATTCACACACACATGTACTTTGTCCGTGTTCTGAGGAAAATTGGCAGTTGTCCGCAGATCAGAGGTGAGATCCACAGTGGTCTGGTAGTTATGACATGAGAGCGCAAATCCCGAGACCCCGGTTCGATCCCTGGCTGTGCTCTCCATTTTTCTTCGACTTCTTTCTTTCTTTCATTCTTTCTTTCTTTCATTCTTTCTTTCTTTCTGTCTTTAATGACACACACAAACACACACACAAACACACACACACACACTTACACACACACCTACTAGTAGACAAACATACTTATACAAAGAATTACATGTTTTCATTATATATACACAAAAACATACATATGAATAATACATGCGAACATATATGTATGGATATCTATACCAGATATGCATACACAGACTTACTGTTGTAGCCATAGTTATTGTTGTGGTTGATAGAACCTGCAAATAGAGTAATATTCTACCTTGGCCGTTTATGCATAAGAAACTGTACATTCCCACATAGAGGTACATGAGCATGGCCCTCCCTATTCATCTATTCAAACACACACACACACGCACACACACACACGCACACACACGCGCGCACACACACACACGCACACACACACACACATACACACAAACACCCACATATCAGGTTTGCTAAAGCATGAGATAATTATTCAGATTTCCTGGTGAGCCATCATGGGTTAGTTCATACCTGACTTGCCCAGGGTTTCCAATGAGGGCTCATATGTAGCTATAGGAAGTTTAAACAGTTTTATCGGATCCACTTTTCCTCCTCGCACCTTTACTCAAAATCAGTGACACAACATCTTTGTGAGGGCACTGATGGTCAGACTTAGTGTGATATTTGCAGCGCTACTACATCCTCTTGGTTTGAGCCACACAGACTGACCTGTCCTTTTACTGGTGTCCTCTTGCTCTCTGTCAGTCTTATTATTATTATTATCATTATTATTATTATTATTATTATTATTATTATTATTATTATTATTATTAT
>JAOWAW010148738.1:0-12150 GCA_028565695.1 Nicola tetela | reverse complement strand
GTCACTGTCTCCATAGCAATTAACAATGACAGATGTCACTGTCTCCATAGCAATTAACAATGACAGATGTCACTGTCTCAATAGCAATTAACAATGACAGATGTCACTGTCTCCATAGCAATTAACAATGACAGATGTCACTGTCTCCATAGCAATTAACAATGACAGATGTCACTGTCCAAATGTATTGCATGGGTGTTGATCTAAATGCAAAACCCCATTAGATCACACACACACACACGCGCGCGCGCGCGCGCGCACGCACGCACACACACACACAACACAACACACTATGACCAAATCCAAGTACGAATCTGAGTTCTTTTGCAGACTAACAGATCACCATGTATTGGAACATATAATAAGTTCTTTTAGTTTCTTTACATACGTAGAGACAGTATCAGGTGAATAGGAAAAAAATACAATAGCCGAAACTTGCCAGAAGAGTTGAGAAAAGAGGAGATCTTGATCATTTTTTTTTTAAATCACTCACAGGTTAGGTCGAGTGGTGTCGTGGAAGTCCTCCCAGACCAGCCCCCACCATTGTGGTGACAATTCATTATAGGCGCAGGGATTTGTATGGACAGCCACAACCCATCCCACCCAAGCAGCCAGGCTCACCCTGCAGCAATGCCAAGTTTGGCGGTAGGAGAATAACCTGCTGCATAACTACTTAGAGTGTTCAGGGTGATTTCTTTTTTATTTGAGAGGGAGGAAACCCTCAGATGCAGGCAAGGAAGAAACCGCAAACCATTCCGACATGCGTGGCCCATGGCAGATTTGAACGCGGTACCCACAGAGGTCAAAGTCAGATGCTTTAATGCATCTGACAACCCGACATCCCATACTAATACTTTGAATACATCTAGGTAAACATCAGGCAAGAAAAACCACATGTCTTCCAACTTAAGCTTATCTTCAGAAAGAGGATCTCAGGAGGGAAAAGCTGGATCTGTGCTCTCAGCAACAGGGAATTCAGAGGCTTAAGCCCTATTTAATACCCTCTGCCCTCACCATAGTGACCAATAGAAGGGAGACAGCCACTGTATACTAAAACTGTTCCCACTCAATGCAAAGAAAACAGTGACACTCTCATTGTGGGCATGCGTAACCTGCTCTATAGCAACCTCTAACCCAGTCCATAGCAACCATTAAATTGAGACAACCATTCTCACCAGGAGAATCATATTATACCAACAATTTTCGCTTTTTCACCAGGTAGGGTGCACAGCTCCATTTCAAGTCCACTGTGCACCCTAGCCAGTGAAAAGGAGAAAATGATTGGGATCAACCATTAAATTGTTTGCGAGAACCAGACATCTTAGTTCTTTTGTTATATCCAGCTGCAAAGAATAACAGTTCTCTTCACTCACCAAAGTGACCCGATACCATAAGCAAATGGTGTTTTGTAAGGTACATGTACATGTATCTGTAACCAAAGTCTTTTTTGTGTTTTGACTATGTGCTGTAAAAGCGCATTTTGAAATGTGATTCTTTGTGCAAAGTGATAACATCTCCTTATGCCAATCATAGTGTGTGCCAGTCTAGTTGATGAATGGTCCTGTGGAAGTTTATCATGATAACCATCACCCAGTGGTGATCAGCCACAAATTAGGCTTCTTTGTAATAGGTTGTGATTGAGATGAGGAAAATATCCCCTGGCCACCACCAACAAGGCATCTGCTTAAAATTCTTTTCCCAGAGTTTTCTGTTCTTCTGTGTTAGCACAAGCTATGGCCATCAAATTTCATTCCTAACATAAGTACATGTAAAATTATTCCAGAGAGCTAAACATTTCCAATCCTAATGTGAAGCAAATTATTTCTGCATCTTTTTCAGGTTTGCAATTCGTGTGAGAAGCACAGACCAGGGAGGTCTTTACCGTGTTGACTACTTCACAATTTATGTCCGAAACGTCAATGAGAAACCAACAAGTGTGGGGGTAGGTCTATCTTTTTACCAGTTTACCTTAGAAAAAAATGACAGGAAAGCTTTTATCAGAAAGGCACAAGCAAATATAGTACAGCTTCTCAAATATTTAGATGAATCTGCCTCATTCATTGAAAATCTAAGAAAATGTGCTGGCTGTGAGCTCCATGTGTTTTCTCTGGCTGCAGCTGTCACCTGGGCAAGTTGCTGAAAACAGTAACAAAAATGCATTTGTGGGTGCTCTGTCAACCTCTGACCCAGACAGTGGACAGTCATTCACATACAGTCTGTTAAGCAATGCTGGTGGACGTTTCAAGTTAGCGGGGACAACAATCACGGTGAGAGTGATTAAGAAGATATGGCAATGAGGAAAGAACGGTCTCAAAGTTACCTCATCGGTGAAGTTCTTTCAGTGATGAAGTGTACATGTATGCGATTATTTGTGTTTGTGTTCATTTTGCAGGTCGCTCAGTCCAATGCTCGTTGTTTGGCAGATGGCGGCAGTGCCTGTGCTCTCAACTATGAGGCCTCTCCAAACTCGTTCACTGTAACTGTTCGTACCCAAGACAACGGCTCACCGCCACTTCACACTGACTTTCCAGTTCGAATTTCACTTACAAATGGGAATGACCAGCCACGTAACTTGAAGTTGTCAGGCTTTACAATCAAAGAAAACAGCAAGAAGGGCACGATGGTTGGAACGTTAAGTGTTTCTGAGGAAGACATTGGTCAAACAATCACCTACTCATTGGTGAACAGTGACAGTGGACGCTTTGCCATACAGAGCAACAAGTACATTGTATCTGCACGTGATGTAAACTATGAAACAACAGTCAGTCACAGGATTGTCATTGAGGCAACTGACAGCGGATCTCCAGCTATGAAAGTGAGCATGTAAAAACTGATTATTCCTCAAAAGAACAGTTTTAACCATAAAGAATTCACTTGTAATGCCTGGCATTATTGAGCTCTCAGTGTGGAGTTTATCATGAGACCATTTTGACCAGCCAAATAGAGTAGTATGTGTTGGTAGAATACATACGTTGCAGGTGTGTACCTCGGGGGGGGGGGGGGGGGGAGGGGTCCTGGCTGTTCACAACCCCCCTTGAGAAGGGTCTTGAAAATTTTGGAGGATATGAATTTCTAGTTCGTAGATTTACAGGTACTAGGCAGAATGTATGCGTGAAAGGGCAGCTTGATTACAGTGGGGGCAGCAAAGAGAAAGAAACCTAGCCTGGTTCCGTGCACAGTGGTATAACTCATGTCCTGTGTACAGTGATGTAGCTAATGCTCAGGCAGGGTATGGTCTCCTCTCACATTCTCTTATGTCTATGGGGAAACAATGCAGTGCAGTCATTTAGTGTCAAGGAAAATCACTCACTGCCAGCTCTCTTTGTTCATTCAATTAACATCTCCAGTAGGCCTTGCTTACTCCACTGCTACATTCTAATCAGCTGTGCACTATGCCCCATGATCACTGCTATCTCAGTCAGTGCGAAAGTGAGAAAAATATGCTTGGCTGTAAACATAACGTACTCTCTCTTATGACTGATGAAGCCGGAGGCATTTCTGGTAAAACGTCTCATGAAAAAAGTTTCTCGTGACTGGTGTACTGCGAATCCTCTTCATGTTACAACGTACTCCGTTGATAAATCATTCATGAGAGTGACATGTCTTGTGGACAAGATGAGAGTGAAAGTGAAAGTGTACTTACACAAAGGAGGCAGATCCTTTTAATTATGAGGATTGGGCAATGGACCAGACATGCAAAGTTTAATAACAGACGGACTGATCAGCCATTTGCAAATCAGTGGTGGACAACATAATCATAAGAGAACTTCAAAATAGTGAACCATGTGGACCGTGCTTAGAATGTCCATCATTAAATTCTGCATGTTGGCACCCTGAACTTGCAGTGCAAAAACTGGGATCTTCAGTGCATAATGAGCAAGTCTACTTTTCCCCATATTTCAAACTTGTGGTTTCAGCCACCTTAATTTTTCAAAATTTTCCCCCAAAGGCCTTCATACCACTCGTGAAACGCCATCATCATGATATCCCATAGCCATATGCAGGCTAGATACCTGTCTTGGGTGGCATTTCATTTTGAGAAAGGAGGATAAGAGAGAGTGCCATAAGCAAACCCCAGCACTAATTCAGGGTCATAAGCTTAATGACAATCATACAGCTTTTAGGGTATGATGTCATCATCTATCTCTTTCATTATGATGTCAACATCTATCTCTTTCAGTATGATATCATCATCCACTCTCAGTATGATGTCATCATGTACTCTTTCAGTATGATGTCATAATGTACTCTTTCAGTATGATGTCATCATCTATCTCTTTCAGTATGATGCCATCATCTATCTCTTTCAGTATGATGTCAAGCATTAATCTTTTTCAGTATTTCTTTCTCTTCTTGTCTTTGTTTTCATTGTTGCACAGGTGAGGAAGCAGTTTACAATAGACGTTTTGGACGTCAAGGAAGCACCTGTTTCATTCCAGCTTACAAGCACTGGAAGCCAGCAGTCGTTTTCAACCAACAAGCCAGCAATTCGAGAAAACTCTGTCACAAACACTGTTCTTGGTACAATCATTGCTCGAGATCCCGATGCGAATGCTAAACTTACTTTCCAGTTGGATGACAATGCCAGTGGTCGCTTTAAGTTGGACAATCATTCTCCTGTGCCCTGCACATCAATCACAGGAGTCCCGGTTAGTCCACTAAGGCAGATAGATCGATGTGAACTATCTGCCAGACAGCATAGAATTTTTCTGAACTTGTTTGGAAATCATTTCACTTGTTATATACTACCTCACGGTATTGTGGAAACATGAAAATGGTATCAGCCTCCAGCTGAATTCTTGGAAAGCTGCTTATTTCTGAGAGAACAAAGAACAGCACTAAGTTACTTCTGTCAATCTGTATGAGGAGCGGCTGAAGGAATTCAGTAATGGAAAAAAATTATTTTTGTTGAGGGAAAACACTGTCATAGTGGAGGGTATCTATTATGAAGAGCACTAAACTACATGAGTTCACTGGTTTTTGTCCTTGTGTATGCCGTTTTCCAGGGTGTACTTTCACAGTGTACAGTGCGTATTCTAGTGGCTGGTGCTCTCAACCATGAGAAAGATGCCTTGCATACAATCATTGTCCGAGCCACTGATAGCCATGGCTTGTTCAACTCAGCACGCTTTAATGTCAATGTACTTGATGCTAACGACAGGCCAACAGTGAGTGAAACATTTGCTTTCAGTGTTAAATAACTCTAGCAGAACTCAGAGCTGTTCAGTCACTTAAAAATTATTGTCTCTTTTTTATACTTGCTCTGTGGGTCAAGCATGATCTGTGAGAATGGGGTCTAAGGCTGAGCAAGTCTGGATAAATGGATCTGCCAGGAGTAAATGTGGCCTGCCCGGGGTAAATATGGTCTTGGGGTAAACATGTTCTCCGGTAAATGGGAGGCTCTCGAGGGATTAAACATGGCCCATTGTCTGTGGTGAATGAGTCCAGAGTTAGGTTGGAATGAATGGGGTTCTCTCTGTGCGTGTGCGTATACCAGTATGTGTTTGTGCACATATCGGTATGTTTGCATCAGCGTATGTATCTGTCAGACATTTCATGGTACCCGTCATGAATCTACACTGCAATTTGAGTCCTCATTCTGCACCTTGCAGTATGTACTGCGCTTGTACTTTCCAACATCTAGCCACTTAGGCACCTGAAATGGTTAAGTTGCTTTGTGGCATATTGTGTCCTTGCTTTATGCCAGCTAGTTGCAGTTGGACTGAATTCAAACTTCAAACCTTCAGGCTGTACTTTCAGTAGGTGTGTGTGTACTCTGTGTGTATGTGTAAGTATGTATGTTGCCCAGTCATTTACATGCAAATTTATCATTGACTGAATTGTCAAGCAGTTATAAGATCATGACTTTCATCACGCCTAGGCGCTTCCATTAATTGATCACTACAGGTTCAAGTTTGTAGTGTGCAGTCTAAGCCAGCATAGACTTATCAGAAAATCATTGGCGCTTATTAACTTAGGCTTAGTTCTGAGAAGGGTGTGAAGGCTCCACTGCGTCTTGAAAAACATAGACAACTCCCCCAACAACCACTCCAGACCAGTCTCTTAGTCTGCAAGTACTGATAAAACAACGCCAATATTTCAGCCTTGGGCCATCCTCGTGGATAGGCTTGGTTCATAAAAATATCTGTATGTCCATTCACATGTGTATTTAATTTATACCTGTCATTAATTGTGTGTCAAGCCAAATATAAATTAATGAATGTTTTATCTTGCCAGGATATTACAACAACAAGTCCACCTCAAGTTGCAGAAAATCTCAACAACGCAGTCATTACCAGTTTCCAGACAGCTGATGAGGATGCGAGCCATACACACACTTACACGCTTATCCTGAATCCTGGTAGAAAGTTTCACATTCTTGGCTCTCGACTTCTCACAACAGCCACGGCTGGCCTGAACTATGAACAGCAGTCACGGTACAGCATTATTGTTCGATCAACAGACAGTGGACATCCAGCACAGTCAGTGCAGAAGTCATTTACCATCAAAGTCATCGATGTCAATGAGGTGCCAACAGTGGTGTCTCTCAGCAATAACAGAGTAAGTGAAGAAATTACTGGGTGTGATATACCCTTGTTGCTATGGATACCATCACGTTGCAGGTCTATAGATGGGCATTTGAAACTGGGATAAAATGCAATACCAAAGCAATCCAATGTCACCTAGGCAACTGCTGTTGGGCTCATTTCAGGAAAAGCAGTAGTCACATTGATGATACAATCCTTCTCTGTTTGCTGCATAATATTTTGTTGTTTATGGACACTAATTATAGTGGTACAAATTTCAATATCACGCTGTTTTAGATCAGCTGTGCGTCATTTTCCTGATCTAGATTGCAGAAAACTCAGCACAGGGCAGTGTTGTTGGTGCTCTAATAACCCAAGATCCGGACAACCTGAAGAGCAAGCGCCAAACTTTCACCTACACTCTGCAAGACACAGCTCAGGGCAGATTCAAACTCAGTGCCAACGTTCTACAAGTAAGAGTTTGAGTCGATTTGTAAGTTGTGTCTATTCCAATGAAATTGTGCAGAGAGGGTTGAGGTCCGCAAGCAAGCTTTTGACGTTGGGTTAACAGGATGAGGTTATATTGTTTACATGAACCAAGAAACCACCTGTCAGTTGAACATATGAATCAAACTAAATGATGCTCTTTACAGTATGCATTTTTCTTGATTATTATAGGTTGGCATTTCCAATGTCGACTGTTTGAAGTACGGGTTAACTCTCTGCAAGCTGAACTATGAGGCCAAGTCGACATACACTGTGAAAGTACGTGTCACGGACAGTGGATCACCGCCGTTAAGCCAGTCATTCTCTTTAACTATTCAGCTCCAGGATATCAATGACAAGCCACGAAATTTAGCTATTGACAACTACAGGGTAAGTATTTGTCCAACAGCTCAAACTTACTGTTCCTGGATAGTTGTGAAGAAAATTGAACAGTAATTTTCGTTATTCAAACGAACCTGTTTTTTGGATGTTGCACTCTTTATAGCCATTCAACAAGCAAATTTTACAGCTGATTATTGGTCATGAACTAGAACCATTTTAGAAACACTGGTAGTATTAGGAGTAGTTTGACACTGTCTTGCTTCTTGCAGGTCACAGAAAACTATCCACCCGGCACAGTTGTTGGAAACCTTGCATTTAGTGACGAAGACAAAAAGCAGAGACACACGCTTGTCTTGGTCGATGATGACAACGGGCATTTCTCTCTTGATGTCACGGGGCTACAATTAATCAAAGCAAAGGCAACCGATTACGAAACAAAGTCAGCACACAAAGTGACGGTGCGTGTGACAGATGATGGCTACCCACCACTGTCAGTAAGTGTGTCCATCATAAAATGTGAATTTTGAGTAGTTGCGCTGATTAATGTATTTGACTGTGCACCAGGAGCATAGGGAGGTAAGCATAGGTTTGCGCAATGGTATGAAAGCTGCTGCAGACTCAAATCTAGAACAACCTGTGTCGATCCACGCACTTATAGATGGAATCTACTCTGACATAATTTTGTTGCCCAAGAGCTAAGTGTCTACTCTTAAGCTTGGCACTGCCCACTTGAATGCTACTGATCAATGCTCACAATCCCAAGTGTGTAGCAGTCAATATTTTGGCTGCCATTGTTGGGTTTCTTATGATACGTGCATATGTAGTATTGATAAGCCATCTCCTCTATAGTACAAAGTCGTGTTTGGATTTATTCAGCCAAACATTGCATTATGGTGTTGCTGAAAGTATGTGCTTTCTCTCATTTTCTTCAGATGGAACAGCAGTTCACAATTGTTGTCGTCAATGTAAACGAAGCTCCAGTAAGTAGTACATTCCTGTCAACTGGCGGTCAGCTGAGCTTCCCAAACAATCAGGCAAGAGTGAACGAGAACTCTAAAGTTGGTGTTGTGGTTGGAACAATCAGAAGTGTTGATAAAGATGCTGGACAACACCTGGCCTTCTCTTTGGATGACAGTGCTGGAGGTCTTTTCTCTGTTTCTGCATCGTCCCAAGTCACTTGCACATCAGTAAGTTTTTTGGAAGAAAGTAATCCACTTAGCTCTCATTATTTGCTTTAGGAACCACCCATGACTGCATTCAGCAATGGCCAAAAAACTCCACTAAATATAGCTACAGCAGTCTTCATCTTCACGTTAACACAATCGAGATTTCATTTTCCAGAGATTTATCATAAATTGCTCCTTACCTCCAAACCATTGCTCTGTTCTGGTTCGTTAAGGTATACCATCCACAACCCTGACCAAGATGTATATAAATCTGTGGTATCCATGGTATCCATGGTGATCTACAAGCAGATGCTAGATTACCACTATTGGGAAACATTATGTGAATTGTGCATAGATCATGCAGACATAACTAAAACACAACATAGCAGCCACCTATGTTTTGTGGTCATCACTTTGACATGTAGTGAGTAAAGTTTGCCTGATGCATTTAAAAGAACAGGAACCTGATACATGAAATGGCAATCATGTTCAATCATATTCCGTTTTTCTCTCCGCTTAGACAGCGCACAGTGGACTGGAACCTGTGGTGATCTAGTGCATGCCCTGGAATGTAACTCCATGTGCTTTTAGCAACATTAGCAGCTGCCATAGTCTAGGCAGAGGGTTACAGTCTTCCCCAAGCTAGCACTAAAAAGTCTTTGAGAGAAACTTGACGTCATGGAAACATCCTCTTTACTGGCATGGAAAACAGTTCTGTAGTTGGGGTTCTACATGTGGCCTGCGGTCTGATCTTCATGGTTTAAAGTTAAGTTTTGCCTCAAACTCCCCTTAGGCATTTATCAACGGTGATATTTCCATACTTTTGCAAGGGGTATATGGTTCATGTATGGGAGATGAAAAACGGGGCTGTTTACCATTGGAACCTGTAGCTCAATGAGAAGTTGTAGAACCAAAACCAAGTTGCCCTGGTATATGGGGGTAGGTTGTGGCCTTAAACAAATGGAGTAATAATATTATTGTAAGCACTGAAAGCTCAGTGGTCAGGTTAGCATTGATTCATGTTAATTCTATCCAAAAGTTACAATTAGTCCTGGATTGAAATCCATGCTCATACTCACTTTCTAACTTCACCTGCATGGAGGAGTTATATAATTTAGACCTGTCAGATCGCCACACACAAGTCATAAAAATCATCGGGGAGGTACCATCTATTTTTTTTAAAGTGCATATCTGTGGTGCCAAGTAGGGCTGTACAAAATCGCTCACTTAACAAAATTTGGCACTGACCAATGAAGATGATGCTATACACTTTTATCTGTTTGAAGCTGGGGGATCACTATGCCAATCCTATACCAATCCTTTTCTCTCCAGCCAGCTGAAAGCATGCCATTTTTACTATTCAAACAACTTACTGGCACTGGCATGACAGGTTCATGTTTGGTCACTTCAGCCTGGCCTATGAACTAAGAGACAATGAGTGGTGGGGATTCTCCCTGCCACAAAAATTATTACTTTACTCAACCACAAAATGTTTTGGGATTCTCCCAACCACAAAATGTAGTGTGATTCTCTCAACCACAAAATATTTTCGAAAGGCATGGCAGTTTTCCATTATCCATTGTGTCCATTCCAGTTACTTATGCACTTTTTGGCAGAGCTGTGTACTTGTGCCCACCTGGAGCTAAACCTCAACAATCAGTGAGAGAACTCGCTGGACAAGATCCTAAGAACACTAATTTTCTTTTGCAGGACTTGAGTCATCCTCAAAATGTGCCATGAATATTTGTGCAAGAACTTCACAATTTCTTGCGCTAAGCAATGAGATTGTGATGTCACTATTTTTTATTGCTAATGAGCGTGGATATGTGATATTACAACACAACTGTTGAAGGGGTAGAATGTGCTAAATGTGGAAGTCTGGGAACTATACCCAGCAGCAGTCAATTATGGAATTCACAATCAGGTGTGTTGCCATGGCCACTCTCGGCTTTTTCAGCCAGTTGTATAACCACCATGGCTATTCTGTCAGCAAAACAGTTCTCAGAAAGCTGGAACAGCCAAGTAATCTCACTTTTATTATTCTTCTTCTTCTTCAGTCAACTGCCACAGGAACTGTCTGCTTGACAAAGATTCTTGTTCATGGCTCTCTTGATCATGAGACATTTACCAATCACTCAATTATTGTTCGAGCAACAGATAATAACGGTCTCTTCCACGTCCAAAGATTTTCAATCAAAGTTGTTAATGTCAATGATGCCCCAACGGTAAGTGCAAGGTCTTCAGCATATTACATGATATGTTATATAAAGTTTAGAAAAGTCCCTTGGTAAACCTAAGGTTTACCAAAGGACATTTATAAACTTTACTTCAATTAAGGAGGCTCAACATAGTTTTTCTAGGTGTAAATTGTCCTATTTCATTTTCCAAACAGCTTCAAAAGGCTTTTAATTGTAAGGAGGCTGTGGACTTTCTTTGGAGTTGTAACTGTTCAATGTTTACTAGTTTCCTCCAGAAACACTTTAATGATGATAATAATAATAATAATAATAATAATAATAATATTATTATTATTATTATTATTATTATTATTATCATCATCATAATCATCATTATTATTGTTATTATTATTATTATTATTATTATTATTATTATTATTATTATTGAAAACATTTTGTCTGTTATGTACGGATCAGCACATAACCACCGTAAATACACACATGTACAGATGAACTGGCTGACTGACCCACACTGAACCCCAGACACAGGAAAGCTGACTCACCTTCCTCTTAGCAGGAGACAACCACTCCTGCCCAGGACACCAGTGTTTCAAGGAATTCAGCTCTCATCAGCTGGACTTGAGTTTGCTGACACCACTCGCATACCACATTCTTATATCAAGTGAGTCCACGTGCAACGCCAGGGGCACCAATCATTAGCCGCCCATCACCTCGATTCTAGTGCACCAACTCACCTGCTTTTACTCCCAGCCTCTACTCTCCAACTGCTGCAACCCCTACGGAGTGGCAGCCCATGCCAGCTACTCAGGTGACCGTTTTGCTACCCGAAGGAGAATGTACAAGAGACTGAAAGTGCCCAAGATCCAGCATAGGCCAGCCAGCACAGCCCAAAACCATTCTGCAGCTTTAAGACGAACGCAGAGAACCCACTTTGGCCATTCACCACGCCATCAGTCACACCTCTTCAAAAGTATACCCGTACTCAGCTGGGAGTAAAAGCAGGTGAGTTGGCACACTGGAATTGAGGTGATGGGGAGCCGATGATTGGTGCCCTGGTATTGCATGTGTGAGTCATTTGGTATAAGAGCAGGGTACACAAGTAGCGTCAGCCTACTCAAGGCCAGCTGATGAGAGGTGAATTCCTCAAAATACTGGTGTCCTGGGCAGGAGTGGTTCTGGTCATTTGTTGTCTCCTGCTAAGAGGAAGGTGAGTCAGCTTTCCTGTGTCTGGGGTTCAGCATGGGTCAATCAGACAGTTCATCTGTGTGTACTTACAGCGGTTATGTGCTGGTCCATATGTAACAGACAAAATGTTTTCAATATTACAATACTGAGTTGGCATTTCCATCTTTGTATAATAATAATAATAATAATAATAATAATAATAATAATAATAATAATAATAATAACAATAATAATAACAATAATAAT
>JAOWAW010148727.1:0-10274 GCA_028565695.1 Nicola tetela | reverse complement strand
ATCTTTGTTAACTATATAATACATAATCCCTAATTGGTGTACAAACTGTGCAGGCTGCAATGTTATGTTTATTAGCCGAGTCAGGCCCAGTAGCAACTGGGGAAGGTTCCTACAGACATTAATAGGTGTGTGTATGTTACAGGGCCATGATAATATTGGCTGCAAATCCTTTCCCCAATTACACGTACCCTACTGAGTGCCCACTTTTTCTTTTAGCAACTGTTCTGGGGTGTCTCACGGTGAGTGACCCCAGACCAGAGAACACTTTTGGGGGCATTTTTTGTGAGAGTTTGCATTGCGTCTGACCAAATCACGATGTGCATCATGTGACGGATGATGTAGATGTCATGAGCGAGCTGATTCCTTATGTAAATGTGTGACTTAGTGGATACATCTTTGATAAAGGTCGGGCCAGGCAACTCACTAACTGATGACGAGCGAATTGGTATCACTGTCTGGGAGGGTTTTTATTTGCCTGGATAAAGGTCGGAGTTGACTGGCCGAAAAGTCGCCAAACAAATTTTGTGCTGGAGAAGAGCGATGTTTTGACAAAATATGAGTATATACTTATCCATAAAAATACTAAGTTTGTGGTCAGGAGTGAGGAAGGGTTGTGCTTCACTCAGCTGTCTCTTGCATTTCGTGGTGATTTTGTCTTTTGAAACCTGGTTTCCTGCACAATAGCGTACAAGGCAGTACGCCGTATCTTGTGTGTTCTTGGCCAAGATGCCAGACTAACATGTATTACTAGTAGTTGGATCAAGACATTGCAGTGCATGGCTGTATTCATGTTTCCCGCACTCTAGTGTCCATAGATACTAGTCTCCATGATGGTCGATCCGTAGTCTCTTGGAACAATCCCAGAGTTTTCTCCTGGGTTGTTCATTAATCAATCACTGTCATCCTTGTGCATCAGTGGGAAAGAATTCCTGAACATGCACTACCTACTGAAAGTGTACATGACTAAACCCTTAGACCTGTTTCATGTCCTAGTTGATGAGTCAAAATGCACACCGAGCAGCGGAGCCCGGTCATGATGAGTGACCTGGTTCGTGATGTAAGTGTGTTTGGATATATAAATCAATAGAGATTGGGTTGAACAACTCATGGACTGCTGACAAACTTATCGATATCAATGTTTGCAAATATTGTTATCTGTGCTGCAAATCAGTGTTGATTGCTTTGTTGTCCTTAGCAATTAGGAAATTAAGTGCTCTGGTGAAAAGAAAATAAGGTGTTAGTGCTTAGAATAAAGAAAATACAGGTGGAAATGCCCAAATGGCTTAAGGGGTTATGTGACACTAAAAGATTTTCTGTTTGAGGCACCTTAAAAGTTGCAACCATCAAACTCTTACAGCTTAGATGATCAGACACACAAACATGTACTAGCTGCCATATTGTGGCAGAGTCAATTGCACTTTTTTTGTGTGTGGCTGACAGACCACTTTTGGAGATTGCTTCCAAGTTATGAAAACACCTGTTACAATGTTTGAAAGGACTCGGAATGGCCCTGTGGCAGCAGGAGAAATCTGGAGAGTGGCGATTAATCCAGTGCATTTCTCGTTATGTCAGCCCAACAGAGGCACGATATTCAGTGACAGAAATCGAGCTCCTGGCTGTCGCCTGGGCAGTGTGGAAAGCTTATCTCCTTTTAGCCAGTGCAGACTTTGAACTCATTGTTGATCATCAGCCCCTCATTCCTATCACCAACTCCAAGAAATTGGATGAGTGGACATCTCCAATGATCGTCCGGATGAAAGAAAAACTCACCGCTTACAGAATCACAGATGTTTGGAGACCTGGTGCTGATCATAAGGTGGTTGACTGCTTTTCTTGCCACCCTACTGACAACCCTGCTGAGGATGACATTGATGGTGCGATCGAGATTGAACAGATTCATCATGTTGCCCAACTTCTCAACACTACTGATCACGACACTGGAGAAAATATCTGTGAAGATGTCAGAATTGAACAAATTCGAACTGAAGGTCGACAAAACTTCAATTACGTCACTCTCATTGAGACTGTTCTTTCTGGTTTTCTGCAAAGCAAAGACAAGCTACTTCCAGCAGTACGACCCTACTGGGATCTGCGGTGTGATTTGCCTGTGGAAAATGACATCATGTTATTTGGACCACATATTTTCATTCCCAAATCTTTGAGGAAGGAGTTTCTCATTCAGCTTCATGCTTCTCATCAGGGCCAAGACTGTATATTATGCCGAGCCTGTCAGATTGCTTACCAGCCCAATATTTCAAACGACGTTCGCAACACAGTATGTTCTTGCTACAAGTGTGCTGAGCAATTACTGTCTCTACCAGCTGAGCCGCTACTTCAGGATGAACCCCCATCTCGACCGTTTGAGAGTGTCTCTGTTCATCTTTTTCATCTCTCAGAAAAATCCTACCTTCTGATGACAGATCGCTTGTCTGGGTGGCCAGTTGTATCAACTGTGGTCGCGCTACCTCGGCAGAAGCTGTTATTCGACTCCTAAAGGATTGGTTTACAGACAAAGGTGTGCCTGTTCAACTAACATTGGATGGAGGGCCACAATTCAAATCCTGAGCGTTCAAAAATTTTTGCGAAGAATGGGGCATAAAGCATGCATGCATGTGCGCGGTAGTGGCTTAGAGGACGTTCTCGGAAAAAAAGCATGCTCTCTTGGCAAAAAACCCCACAGACTTCCCTTTGTTCTCGTCTGTTAAATACTTACTTCCCTTCTCAGATAGGCATCTTACTGCTTTGTCATGCTCCACAAATTTGACTGAGATGAGTTAAAAGCTTGTGGAGAAATCGTGCTTAGATGCTGCACAAATGTTACATACCGAAGGCTAGGAGTGACATGCCAAAGGTCGGGACACATACTTCCTGCCCACACCAGGCCTTAGCCACACAGTTTGATATGCATGGTGCCAGTAACCACACATCACTTCCATAGAGTACAAGCAAGAAGAGCAGGCGAGAAGAACAGAAAGGTGTAGCGTGCGGCAGGTGAAGCTGGGGTGTGAGTAACAATCAGGATCCACCAGCCCAATCTTACATACATGCATCAACTACATGTGGAGTAGTAAGTGAACTCAACCTGACCATGTCCTAGTTAGTAAACAGGAAGGAAGACAGCAGGACTAGAAGAGAAACATCCTCTACTGGGAGATCCCACATGTGAAACTGTGACGCTCGTGAGCGCCGGTCATCCCCCAGTGCTCACCGAGTCCAGCGACTCTCACTACGTCTTGTTTGGCCGAGGCATTGCTCCTCCCATCCACATATGGCTGGGTATGAAAGGTAACCATGGGTGGCTGGTCCAGGATCTGAGTCCTCAGGAGATCGGGATTGAGTGTGGAGTGATGGACGGAGATGGTGGGCTTCTATTTACTTCCAAGGCCTTCGTACACGAAAACAGATCCATTATGTCAAGAGCAGCTCACCAACAAGTGCAGCTTGTGTGCTGATTCAACATCTAGCAGGAGGTGAGCAATATTTCTAGATCCCATTTTGTTTCCTCTGACCACGATTTCTGACACCACCCGTCAGTATGCACTACCTTTAACCACCCTCGGCATCACCCAAACCAGGATAGTAAATACTGCCACCCAACGCCACTGAATCATATAGCAAAAATCAAGGCATGGCAAGCAAAGAATTGGGACCATACTGCCCCTTGTGAATTGCCATGCAAGGGCCTCCTAGAGGAATAGAGAGATTTGAGTAAGTCGCACATATTGTGCCCAGTCAACCAATAGCTGACGTCTCTAAGTTCAACTACCTCAAATGCATATTACAGGGTTAGGCCCAACGGGCAATATCAGGGTTGGCTGTAATTGGGTCTAATTACGGAACTGCGGTGAGCTTTTTGAAAGAAAAATTTGGCAGGAAAGCAGCAATCATCTGCACACTATCAAAATCTAGTCTTTCCTGCAGTTGACAAAAATTTCAAAGACATTAAGCAAACCTAAGATGCACTGGAAAGTATTCTCAGACAGTTGGGAAACCAAGGGGAAACACTGCAGGAATAGGGCTTCTTATGCCAACAAATTTGGAAAAAGTTTCTAATGGTGGCGGTGACAAAATTAGAAGAGTGTGATGTCAAAAGCTGGCCTAGAAACTGTGTGGAGGACAAAGTGCTCAGATGTGTGGGCGTCCTTGAAGCCAAAGGAAGGCGGGAAGGCGAAGGTTAAGTGCTCCTTGCGAAAGAAAGAGATCTCTTACAATGGCTGCATGACAAGCAACCTGAAGAAGCATATCAAATGGTATAAGAGGAAGGCAACACAACTTAACCCTCATGAGAGTGGCTCAGGCTTGGGGCAGGCAACTCTAGAGGACTTGCGTTCACCAACTGCCATGCATCCTTGTTCCTTCCCTAAGGCCAGTGGAATAACCGAGAGGCTTGCATGATGATGCTGGTGAAATGCATGGCCGATCAACATAGTCACTGACAAAGGCCTTCAGGACCTCATTCCTTTTCTTGAACCTGGGTATAAGTTCCCTTCGCCAACACATATCGCCAAGCTGATCCACTTGACACACTCTGATGCTGTCACCAAACTAACTACACTTTTGCAACGTGCAAAAACAGTGGCATTAACGATGGATGGCTGAACATCAAAAGCGATAGGTGGCCATGTAATGGTCACAACACACTTCATGACTGATGAGTGGGAGATTACATCTGCTGTCCTAAAATGCAAAGAGCTGCAGGAGGAGCACACAAGAGAGTACCTTGAATGAACTTAAAGGTTGTCACACACCGCTCAAGCTTAAGAAAGGCAGGTGCCTGACTCAAAGACGTGCTCCAACGACTAGTCAATAATGGAGTAGGGCTCAACCCTGACAAGTGTTCGTTCAAGGGTACAGTGGTGAAGTTTATCGGTCACATGATAGACCAAGATAGCATCCATCTGGATCCACAGAAGTTGTAAGGAATTTGTGATTTCGCACCATGCACTAATGTCTCAGAGGTGAGAAGTTTTATCGGCATGGTCAATCAGCTAGGCAAATTTTCATCCAGACTAGCCACAGTGTCTCAACCTATTTGTGAGTTATTGCCGAAAGAATCTGCCTGGGCTCGGGATGAACGCCAGGAAAGGGCATCCAAGGAGATCAAGACTATCTTGTCATCTTCACCAGATCTTGCTCTATACTCAACACCGTAGCTAACAGTGGTTTCAGCTGATGCCTCCAGCTATGGCATTGGTGCCATCCTCAAGCAACAACAACCCAATGGACAGTGGGAATCAGTTTCCTATCAGTCCTGTACCTTGCTACTAGTGGAATGTCGCTACGCTCAGATAAAGAAAGGTGCCCTTGCACTCACATGGGCTCGTGAGTGTTTTGCAGACTACCTGATTGCAAAACAATTTCAGCTGGAGACCGGCCACAAGCCACTTGCTCCATTACTCAGTACAACCAGCCTCAGCGCAGTCCCTCCTGGAGTTTTACGTTTTTGTCTTTGTTTGCTGAGGTTCAACTATACCATATCTCATGTACTGGGCAAGAATTTATTGTTGCTGATGCACTGTCACATGCTCCACAGTCTTGTCCTATCATGGTGTCCGAAATAGAGCTGGCTCATGAGGCAGACACTTTGGCTAAATGTATCTACAGTTGCCACCTGCTACTGATGCACGGCTGGAAAAAATCCACAAGTCAAGAGCCGGATGCAGATTGCACAATTATTGCTCAGTGCACGTTGGCAGGATAACCAGAAATACATGGGATCCCAACTCATCTCAAGATCTATTATGCTTATCGAGGTTTCTTCTCCATGTCTAATGGTATGTTATTCTAAGGACTTCGCATTGTTATCCCATCCATGATATGTCCTCAAGTGCTAGAACAACTTCATTCTGGTCGCCTTGGTATCCCCAAGTGCCATCCTCAAGCAAAACAAGTTGTATGGTGGCTAGGATTGAGTTCTCAACTTGCTGATTATGTCACCAGTTGCAAGGAATGCTCTCACAACAAATCTCCAGTTGTGAAGACACTACGCTCAACAGATCTGCCAGAGTTGCTGTGGCAAAGAGTAGCAGTTCACTACTTAGTGGTGGTTGATTATTACTCCCATTACGTTGAGCTAGCTTGTATGTCAAGTATGACTACTCTAGCTGTCACCAACCACCTCAACTCTATCTTTGCACAGCATGACTACCCTGAAACATTCATTTCAGACAATGGCCTTCCCACGGTTGTTTGCTGCAGTCAAATGCCGATCAAACTAATCGCTTCATGTGTCTAAGCACATGTGCGACTTGGCTGCTGCCACACGTGCTTTGCATGCCGGTAATGCTACGATATGATCGGTTTTTTGAATCTTTTCAAAAATGCCTGTTATTCCTGTAAGGATGAGATCAAGCCAATCGAGCTACACACTGGTCTCACAGGACCCCTTGTGTTGCGCTTGCTGAGCTGAGCTCGGCAGTGTTTGAACAGTCGAAATCCATCAAGGAACAGCTGATATAGACTTTTTTGCATGCAAGGACACTCAGCAAAGGAGAAAGATGAGGAGGAAGGCCAAAGGGAGGCAAGCACTGGAGATTTTCTTGTCCAGGAGGCAAAATTCCTAAAAAATTCAGGCGAATAAGGAGTCTTATGGTTGTGCCAAGTCTTTGTTCTTTCACGGGTGAGTGATTCTTTGGTTGGGCTTAGATTAAGGCAGTGTGTGTTTGCCTTCCTTTGAACGAGAAGTGTTCGCTAGAGTTTGTAGAATTGCCCAGTTTTCCACCGTTTCTTATCAATGGCCCACTTTATTTTTGTCATGTATTGGTTGCCTCTGTCTTACTTTTCCGTTGTCCACGGTTGTTTGGTGGAGAGCAATAGTCCCAAGTTTATTTCATAGACACTTCCTTGAGGACTACCACCATTGCTAAATTTGTTATGTGCATATCTTCCTAGGACTTCTCAAAGTGTTCTGCCACATGGATTGGTTGATTTGTTTTACACCCAACAAGAACACCAGTGCAGGCCTAGAGTAAGAGGGGGTTTTTTGTTTGTCGGCCTATTCCAGTGCAGAAAATTTTTGTTTGTCATACGTTCACCCTGCCATGTTGTGCTCCTTTGAATGTGCGATCTTTGTTTTCTGCCGATGCTCTGCTAATACTTAATGGCCCAGTTTGTTCTTTTGTCTACATGTTGTGGGCAATCAGACTTTTCGTTTGGTGTGGATGATGTAAACCAGAAAATGGTCCTGTGTAGTTTACTCTCCATTCCCACACTTCCTTGCTGCTCTGCCTTCTCGGGGAAGTAGAATGCCAAGATGTGCAGCTTTAGCTTGACAGGTTCCTCAGAGTAGTTCACTGGCAAGAAAAACCCAAGACTGCTTGTACGCACTTTGAGGAGCGCTATTTCATGGTGGCAGAGTGGTCTGTTTGCTGTGGCCAGCTTGTACACCTGTGCCAGTTTCACCATCAACGTTGTGGCCTTCTGATGAATCCAGTGCTCCCCAAATTTGTGCACAGTCCCTTGAGTTTGAGATGCTGTGGTGACAGTGCACTAGTTATTTTGGGAATAGTGGGGCGGTTCATCAGCTTATGGACATCACCACCAACTAGGGCACCACCATGGTATGCGCATCTTTGGAGCTGCAGGTCGCCCAAAGTGTGCTCGAAAATGGCCCACGAATTTGATACAACCTTCTTACACTGATCAAGCTCTTTCTCTGCTGTATTCCAGGTTTGGCTGGCCTTCTTGTGAGCTGTTGTTGCTGCTTTCAGCTTTGCTTTAACAATATTCAATTGCCGCGCTGCGTCTTGACTACCATTCACTGTGTTTTGTTCGTTCAGTCTTTCCATCTTCCACTCCACTTCCGTGGCAGTGTCGTGGAGGTCATCTTCTTTTGCCTTTGCCTCAACCAGTAGACGGAAACTTTTGTCTTCTTGGTCAAGCGGGGCGTTGAGAGTCTCACCACAATCACCACCCATTTGCTTCACCTGTTCATCGAGATCTGCTGCCTGGTGCTCTACTATTTTGAGCACCTGATCACCAAGTCCAAGGAAGTGTGAAGGGGTGCGTAGGAAACTGAATCGATCACTGCTCCAGAGGCATCAAGCAATGCTGGGTTCAGACAGTTGTACAGTGCTACTTTTTCATGGCAGGCTCCAGCAGCGACAAAAGCCTTGTGGCCATCAGCCATATTTTTGAACATTCGCTTTTTGAAGACTGTCCTGCTGGTAAATTGCTTGTATCTTCGCAGCTTGAGTGGAGCATGTGGTTGTCCTTTCCTAGGTCATTCAAAATGGCTAAGCAAAAATGGCAAAAGTGGCGTCCTCTAGGACCAGTTAGTCTGAAAAGAGCAGCCACAGATAACTAGTCACCACCTGCAGTGATGTGGCAAGACGTAAATGTTGGTGGTGGTTTGAGGCGCTCTGGAGGCTTCTGTGACTTGCACAGTTTGCACTCACTGCTAATTGTTGTTGAGCAAGCTGCCTTGCTGGGCGATATGCCTATTGTCGCCAGCTGCTGCAGTAGTTGGGATGTTGATATTGTTGTGGCTTTTGTTGATGTGCTAATAGTTCTTGCCGGTTTGTGGACTTGGGTCGGCATGGCAGTAGATGTTGCTTGGGGAATAGGCAGATTTAGTATCTTGATGTCCTTTGCATCTTTGTATACCTGCTGAATAACAGCTTGTATGCCATTTTTTTATGTTGCTATAGGTGTCTGCACCCTTGAAATATGCCAAAAGATGGCCACTCTTGATGGAATGGCGTTTTGTTGCATTCAGCACCTGCAACATCAACTTCGGGCTTGACCCTCCTTTGTCGACTGTGATCATTAGCCGCAGTGTTCCCGGCAGAGAGTTGGTCAGGTGCTCAAGCTGGTTGCTGCTGCTCATTGATCTGGCCCTCCTGCTGATTACTTCCTTTGTGTTGGTCACACTCAAGTAGTGAACATCCTCCCTGGAATCGCTTTGGAATGTGCCACACTCGTATGAGAAGGACAGCTCATCTTGTTTTGCATGAACCTGTGCAAGCGGTGCAAAAGGATCACCACCGAACATGCTCTTAACCAGCTGCTTCAGGACACCAATTGTTGCCAGCAGTAATTCAGTGCTGAGGGATGCCATCTTGCCCAACCTGCTTAAGACAAACTTTGTTGGCAGCATTCTGGAAAGTTGCCTTATCTCGATGGATGATATCTGCATGCTGCAGGAGAACGTCTTCCTTTGATTGTCCAGCAATGGCTTGTGTCACTTTTTCCACAACCTGTGACTGGTGCTTTGTTGAAGACTTGCTGGCAGTGCTGGATGACTTGTTGGGAACAGGTATGTGAATAAGCTTGAGTGATCAACCTCGCTTACCCTTGGCTTTGACTATCCCATCATGTGCCTGGGCCAGTTTTGCCCGAGCCACTTCATAAAAGACCTGCTCCTTTGTTTGTAGCACAGGACTGTTTGGGTCTTGCGGACTAGTCAGCAGAGTTAGGCTGGCTGATGTTTCAATGAGCTTTTGCTCTGTCAGCGCCAGCTGAGTTGCGGTGTACTTCTGAAAATCTTGGAGATGCGCAATTTCAGATTCCAACCTGTGAACCACAGCTGCAGCTGTTACTGTCACTTGCTGTTGTGCATGGACCATGGTCTTGTAGTTGTTTAGGCCAACAGCCACCTCCTTTGGGTAGCTGTAAGAGAAGTCACGCTCGATCAGGTGACTCCATGTGTTGGAATCTTCCTTGATCAGGTTGTAGAAAGATCTGTGGTGATTCAAAAAAAAAAAGGTGAACATGAGTCGTTTTTTTTGTTTGTTTTTTGAAAAAATTCTCCTGCAAATGAACTTTTATAAAATTTCTCTAGGGCTAGCTGCAGATTCTGACATTATGTGTAAAAAAAAACCAGCCAGTGAAAACTGATCCTTCCTTTGCATCACATTAGTTTCAGACTTATTGGTTTTTGTTGTTGTGTGTGTTATCACTGTGAGCTGCTAGATACCTTACCTGCAAGTGACTGCTAAACTGCAGATGTCATTGATGTCGAGTTTGTATAGTATTTCGCAAAAGTAATCAAAGTTCAGACTTTGCAGACTTGCTTGTGCACAAGCAGTTTGCTCCTCCTGTCAATCATGAAGGAAATGGTGATAGATTTGAAAGATAAGCTAAGTTCTTCTCCTGATAATTTGACCAGGCGCGTAGCTCGTATAGTGGTGCGTAGAGCGCGCGCACCACCCTAAAAGTTTTGAGCAATGGTTTATACTATGTAGTGGAGGTTATTGGTTTAAACGTTGGATATCGATTATTGGCAAGTTCAATTGATAATATATTGATATATTGGTCCCCCCCCCCCCGCAGCT
>JAOWAW010148705.1:0-10275 GCA_028565695.1 Nicola tetela | reverse complement strand
TCATTCATACAAGTAGTACATTTGAGGGTCTCTGAGAGAATTGCTTTTCTTGTGTTGACTTGTGTGTGTGTGTGTGTGTGTGTGTGGTATGTGTGTGTGTGTGTGTGTGTGTCTGTGTGTGTGTGCATGGTATGTGTGTGTGTGCATGGTATGTGTGTGTGTGTGTGCATGGTATGTGTATGTGTGTTTTCATATGTGTGTGTGTGTGTTTTACTTGCTTACAGGGAGTGTTTTCATCTTTTCAGTGCCCTGCACAGCATGGAATATTATTTCGTGAGTCTGGTTGCCTGTAGGAGAAAAAATCTCGACATGATTTTTGTGAATGTAAAACTAGCACCAGCAGCCTCAGGTGCAAACAATTGTTGCACATGCACATCAAACAAGTTGCATAATTTTTGTTATTGCCATGCAAACCCTTCTGGCTTATTTGAATTCTCATTTTCGTTTGAATAATCATTAATTAAAAGTGTCTGGTGTCTAATTTAACCTAGTCATGTCAAGATGTCCCATCATGTAAATTCCTCTCATTGGGGTGAGTTTATGAGGTTGATGCTGTTCACGATTTCGATACTAGGATCATTTTTGTAACATCTGCTTAAGATCATCTTTGCAGAGAGTAGGGGAGGGAGATGCTGACAGACAAACAAATGGACAACATAAAAGTGTACCTAATCGCCTGTAGAAGCCTGACAGTTTTTAGAATGTTCCAATTTTTCAAGCTTTTTGCTCTTTGCCAAGGAATGGACTGGAAGAGGACACCGACAGAGTTTAGGATATAAAAGGGGGTGAAGGCATTATGTGAAAATAGGCAGAGAAAATCATTTAGCTTATAGTGCTTGTGTTTATTGTGCATTCAAGAGGTAATAAGTGGTGAGAAAAAGGAAAAAGGAGATAAAGAAGAAAAGTTATGATGAGTGTTGGGTTAATGCTTATTATGCATCCAAGAGGCAACAGGAGGTAAGAATTACCGTTGACAGTTTTCAAGGTTTGGGAGAGGTAAAGTATTGGCCTTGCCTGCACAAGGCTACGGGCAGTCTATCCTTAGGTTAAGTCATCCTGCATGGCATTTCAGTGCCTAGTCGTCAAATCCAGCGAGATTTCCGGTGCTTGCTTAATGCTGCATCTTTGTAATGTATTTTGTCCACCATGATTACTAAGAGATTGCCTAGGGAATGTTCTGGTGTGCAAAATGTGCTGCTACAGGTTTTCTGTCATTTTGCTGTGACTGTCTGCGTGACGGATATCTGATAACTGTTTATCAGTTCGTATAATGCCTGCCCTGTTTGTCTCATGTACCGTAATGTACTGTTGGCCACATTTTTAACAATGAATGATTACAACAGACCACTCATGCTGTGGACAAGATGATCATACAGACTTCACCAGTGCTGTGGTTTCTAATTGATGACTTTTCTCTATTATAATAATAATCAAAGAAGGACATGTCTTGTAGCCACACCTCACATTTCCTTTTGCCATTAGGTGTTTAGATCTGGCCTTAACTGGAAGGCCACACAACTTTTTTTTTGCCTTCAAAAGGCCAGCCAATGTCCTGTTGTCACTTCCTTGATCATCTTCAGCAGAGGTAGATTGGCATGATACGTTACATACAACCAGACAGACAGCCTGCCTGTGTATTAAGCTGCTCTACACTTAAACAGTGCTAATAATTTTCATATTTGCATGGTGTTCAATGCGTGTTGTGTCCTCTACACCTGCAGAGCTGTGCGTAAGGGTGGTGACTATGTCAAGAAGCATACAACGTGGAACGAAGCACCAAGGCCACTTGTGCCATTCTTCTTTATGGGTTTTGCCTTCTTTGCCCTTTACTGGTGGACAGATGGTGAAGCACTTTACAGTCATCCTCGACTCTTCCTCTATTCACACGGTTTAGTTTTCTCAAACTTGACAGTAAGTCATAGTGCTGACTTAACTTTCGCAAGAGGCTTTCAGGTGTGTGGCAGATTGTACATTTGATGTGATAGGCGTAGGTGATTGATGGGGTTTCAAGTGTTCGGTTTTCATCGTCCATACACTCAGTCAGAATGGAGTTTTTAATTTTGAACGACTTAATTAACAACCTTAATTGTACATTTTCATTGCACTAATCTAACCTACATGAAAAATGTCTATAGCTATTAATACCAGTCCCTACTGTACTGCATGTTTGAATTAAGGTATGGCTCAGAATGTCTGTTTTTTTTATTATGTGGTTTGTTTGTTGTTGTTTTTAGGCACGTGTGATCGTTGCCCAAATGTGTCATCAGATGTTTGCCGTAGTTAATTGGTTGGTGCTCGTTCCCTTGTTCGCGTTGTTGTGCACCACCTATGGCTGGCTGTCAGTCTCCAGCGCCATGTGGGCAATGGCGGTCGTGCTTGGACTTGCTCATCTGCACTTTGGCATTTGTCTGGTCAGTTTTCAATTTCGTTAAACAGAAATTGCAATCAGAAACAATTGGTGTTGTTCGGTTGGGCATTGTTTGTTCTATCAATATTTGACAGTCATGCATGACCAAAGAGTAAACTCTTGTTATAAGACTTAGATCAAACTCATTCAGACGTGTGCACATGTTAGTGCTGATGCAGGTGAGACTACAAAGTCTATTGTCTGAGGAATGTGTAGTATATCTTATAGTTATACTGAAAGTTCAGATGTGATGCGCAAAGCTCAGGGTAACAAGTGTTTTGGACAAATGTAGGTTTCAGCGCTGACACCCTCATTATGCTTTTAACATCTAGCCACTTCCCATTCTTATTGTGATAAGTTTTAATGCTCTTCTCTTCTAACTGTTGAGTTATGTGCTGGGTCATGCTCAGCAGAATGAGCCAACCAAATACTAGTTCCTTAACCAGCAGAGATATGGGATGAAGTGACCGGCATTGGTCTTCCCAAAATTTCTGGCATTTTGGTGCAGTCATGGCAAGAGTTTGCTAAGGTGACATGTGACAAGGAACTTGTGTGAATGTTTAATATTGTCATGATGCAACACAGCAATATGGGCCGACCTATAGCCTGTAATCACAAGGAAAGAGTTGCGATTGAGCTGTGTCATTCCTGAACAAACAAGTTTTACTGCTTACAAAAGAAAGCTTGTTGTTCTTCTGAAAGCCCTAGCTGTGTGATGTTGAATGCCCTGATAGGGTATTTTGTTTTTCTCTGCTCAAGAGTGTTGCCACATGAGATGTCTTTTCATTCTCTGATGCTGCTAAACATAGATCCGTCAGTACTGTCATCATCTCAAGATCCCGTGTTTCGCTATGAAAAAGCCAAGCGTATGATATCCAGTTTTTGTCTTGTGCCCTTTTGGTTTTTGCCCCATATTATTCTACAAGTTGGGAAATAGTTCTGTAACAAAGCATTGAAGGCTTTTTTAATTTTAAGCCAAGTTTATACTTTGCTTTTTATGTCTCTATTTATTTTTGTTGAAGCACAACTCTATTATTTTTTTTCTCAATTTAGGGACTATTATTTACATGTGGTTTGGTTGATTAATAGTTGTGCATCAGTCGGAGAACTGTTCATCCTATTTATCCAGCAAGCTGTTTTGTCTGTCCTTGCTGCTTGGCCTTGTTTAGCACCGCATCTGCTTGTCCAGCGTTTGCTGAACTCAAGTGTTATTTTGTGGACATCGTGGCAACACGTGAAGAAGTCATTAACTGAAGGCAATGGAAACATGTGATTGTGGTGTCATTGTTGCTCTGCATGTTCAACATGCTCAGTGTGTGCGATGCGCTTGTATGAGCATTAACTTAAGGATTCCATGGCAAACATTTCGTGGGAAAGTTCTTGGAGAGGTATATAGCTGAGTTAACATAGGCAATGTGGTGCTACTTCTTGCCTCCTACTGTGCTCGCATGCAAATCCAATAAACAAAACACACAACAGGTTAGTAAGTATTCTTTGAGCAGACTCGTTAAGTGACTTTCATGGATTTTGAATTCTTGTTTCAAGCATATTTCTATGCCAAGCAGATCTTCCTTTTGTTTCTCAACCGTGGCTATAAGATGATCTATTTTCTCCATGAGAGTGTTAAAGAATGATGTCAGTAGGCACAAGTGTTGAGTGTAGCCGTAATGGATACTTCCTCTGACCAGGTGCATGCGTCATGAGTACTATGGGTTGCAGTAGAACTATTAATTTGTGCTCTCACTAAAAATAGCGTTTGTGCATAGACTCACTGTGTTCATTGTGGTGCTTGGTGAGCCATCGTCCACATGGCTGCTTTCAGCTGCCTGTCAAGAGCAGGCATGCTCAAACAAGTCCCGAACACTGTTGTTGACTGACTCGAACTGCGTAGATATTGTCTCATCCAGACCAAAGAGATCTATCCTCAGCTTTTTGAGAGCCACAATGCCCATATGGTGCTCATGGGCCACAGCCAATGCAGCTGGCAGCATGTCTGTCATCGAGATCAAGGTGTACTCAATGACACTAAGAAGAGCCGTTTCTGCAGCCATACTGAACTGTAGAGGAGGTTAGTGAGGAAGTGTTTTTTTTTCATTAAACATGTACTCCCAATTCAGTTGTTGACGTTTCAGTTGTTTTCTTCAAATTTCCTTTTTTGCGTTCAAGGATGGAAGACTAGTGATGATCAGACAGAGAGGAAAGACACACTCAAGTGGGAGTAGAAAGGAAAATCATTCAATGTAGTTATCTCGGTGTGCAAAGAACAGGAAAAATCAAGGCTGGCCATTGATTTGAATTCGAAATGAATGAAAAAGTAAACAGACAGTGAAGAATTCTCTCTCCCCCTCTCTCTCACTCTCTTCCCCCTCTCTTATTCTCTCTGTTTCTTGTATTGCTCAGCTGTGTGATATTACAAAGTTCGCGTGGTAATGCCGGGAGTTAGGAGACCCACTTGCCATCTGGGTTGTAGAGATGCTGCTGTTTCCCAGGCAGGATGGGACGGTAAGTAGCTATGCACAGAGAAATGTACAGGTCATACACAGCTGCAGGTTAGCTGGTGGTTACGGCGCGCTTATCAGCACAATTAGAGTGGTCCATGTAGTCAGTGCATTGCCCAGGGGATGAATGCGTATGCATACAGTGGGCACAATTCCATTGAATGTCAGCTGATGTTTGTCATGCAGCAATGTTTTCATGGAACCACAAAAGGTATGTGCTATATATAGCAGGTGGCTAAAACAGACTGCAGTTGGTAATTGCTCAGAAACATTTATGTAGTGGCTGCCAGCCGTGGAATAAAATTTCTTTCTTGAACAGACCTCATCGACACTATCACTGATAGCCAGAAATGCATCGAAAATAATGTTAACCATCAACTGAAAACAAACAGCTAGATCCGCAAAAGAGACTGGACTGGAAAAGTTTTATACAACTTCAGTTGAAAGCATTGAGAATGTCTCACTTGGTCCAATAGAGCTTTGAACAGTCGGAACGGCTATTCGCCCAGTTACTGAGCGAAAAACGGCATTTGTGACAGGCGCCGTGTCCGTGCTGAATGACGAAATTGCTTGTGTCTCGTACTGGCCTGGAGCTGGCGGTGGTGAAGGTGGAGGCAGTCTTATTGCAGGTGCTGCAAGGCACAGACTGTGAGGATACCTGTAGTGGATGTACATGTAAATAGTGGAAGATTAATGGAACACTCTGCATTCCGACCCCACTCATGTGCTAAATATAATCTGTGTGGTGTTGATTGGTCTTTGCCAGATTGGTGTCCATAAAGAGCTCTATGGCTATATGTAGCACAAGCAATGCGTTCACGAGAATGAAATGTTCTAAGCTTAAGTCAGAACTGTGTTAGTAAATTGCCTTACACAGCATAAGAATCTGATCCAAGAGAACCGGACAAATGGGGGTAGTGAGTGTTTGCAATTGCCTCTGTCATTATGTGTTTCTGATTTCCTCTTCCCTCTAGATCTCTTTCTCTCTGAAAATAAAATTCCCTCTCTTCATTTATTTTCCTGATGAAGGTTCCAGTACGTCAGTTGAAATGTCTTTTGTTTCTTAAAGCTTCACTGGTTGTTGGTGAAGTTGAAGTTGAAAGGTGGTGTTCCCCATGTGATGGTTATGGTGGCTTGAACCAGTTGTGACACCACTATGGCAAGATATGTACCCGAACTTAGATGCCCGTAGATTTTGCCATAGTGACATCACAACTAGGTCGAGCAACCTTAACAATTTTACTGCTCTTGCGTTGCTCCACATCTCACACAACTTTTTCTCTTCTCATTCATTGTGTTTGCTTTTGTTCTTTGCCGATCAACACTCACGGTCTTCTTCTCTGTGGCAGTTCAACAGGATGATAAGCGTTGTATGCACCAGGACCAGGTGTCTGTGACACAATAGGGAACAATAAAAAAATCTAATTTCACTGTTCTTACCAACTGAACAAGTTTTGTCACAAATGCACAAACAACACATACAAAAGCCTACCTGAATTTTATTTCAATTCACTAGTGAAGGGAAATCTGCCAGGTGAACACAAGTGATTTAGCTTACATGTTTGTCATCAACATGAAGCCAGGTTGTTGTTAATTATTGTGTAAATAATTTCCTTTCACGTGGGCTCCTTTTCATTTAATTAATATAGTTTATTGTCATGCTTCCATCCTGACTGTCGTAGTCTTATGTTTCTGTATAATACACTATAAGTGAAAGTCTTCAAAAAGAGAAGATATGTGGGTATACCGGCATGTCATTGTATGCACAGGTGCAGATCACACAGCTGTCTAATCTGCTCAGAGTGGACTCGACTGCCAAATTTGTTTCAGGCTTGGAAAAAAGACTAAGTATCCACAATTGTAATGCTGTTGTTTCTATTCAACTAGCTCACTTACCTTCTCCAGTGAGGCTGGGAGCTTTCTTTCCACAGCAGACACAAACACATCCCGGTGGCCATGTTGGTTTTGCGTCAGCCCATCAGTCACCTTGTACTGACCTGACAGAAAAGTACTGAGCAGTTAAACAATGCATGACCACAGTATGTTTGTGAACATTTAGCAACTAACCAACAAGTGGCAAGCTCTCATAAAGCCCACTCACCTGGAGCAGGGTTTTCGGCTGTTGGGATTTCAATAGTTTGCCTTTGAGACCTGTCTCAAAAACAGTTGAAAGAAATAAAGTGCTCAATACACACTGACATACTAAATACATATAGATGTATTTAGTATGTCATTGTCGCAGCCCTGGTCAAAAGTACACTGAGGTCTGAATTGCACTCCTATAGAATATCTACTCAATTAATAGGATGCTAACACCCTAGCTTGCAGCAAACTATACCTTGCTCGGAATGAGGCTGTGGCTAATGTCCTCCCTTCAGGGCTTCGGATCTACAAACAGATGCAAAAACAAAAGGAAAAAACGATGGCAAAAGCAACCCAGTAAGCTTCATCAACCACCGTGTGCTGAGTAGTTATAAAAGTTGTGTGCAAAGACTCTTGACATTAACACATGTAGAATACCTCATACGCATTTGGTGCAGGTCCATGCTGTTTCTCTGGCACTCTTGTTGCCACCGGCTGACTGAAGTTCCTGCAAAGATGTATATGAAATTGAGTGGGTCAAAAACTGACTGCAATGCTTGAAAAACCAGAAGTTAAATTGTGTAGAATGGTATTCGATTTAACTATTCATAAGGTGATAACAATGGGCTCAAGGGTGGAAACAACATCTGTGACTACGCAATCATCCTTTACGATACAAGTCAGACCATCTGTCCTCTTGCTTTCTTATTTTCCTCATCTATGTATGGTTCCTTGTCAGATCAACACTTTCTTGCTACGTTTTTCACAGTGTTTTCTCTAACTTCTCCTGTCTTTTTTCATGATAAGGCTATGGCTTATAAAGTCACTGTTTCTTGTCAGTGTGGGCGTAGGTTTGGACATCTTTGGGGAAAACAACAAAAAAATTAGACCATGAAACCACCCCGCAACTGGCTCTGACACATTCATGCGGTTCCCTGGCCCAATCCCTAGTTTTTATGCTCTCATACTGATCGACATTTGGTTTACTGCAAAATCCTTGGTTTTTGTGCTCTGAAACTAGCACTTGACACATCTTCTTCCTCCCCCTACTCCTTCTTTTTCTTCTTCTGCAGCCATTTCACCCCTTTCAGTATTTTCATCTGTTTTTCTTCTTTTCCCCTCATCTTTTCTGCACGAACTGACATCAATGAAACAAATTTTGGTGTGATGTTAAGTCAAATATACATGTATCATACTTGGAAATGGGCAAAGATCTAGCAAAAGCAAAGCTTTTTGTTAATTTTTTTGCTATTTTGTTTTGTTTTTGCTTGCCTGCATCACTTTTCTCCATTTTGAACTGATGAGAGACATTGAATAATAGCCATGATCTAACAATTAATATATAACAATGCACCTACTACTAGCAATTCATAGACAGTCTTCATGTTTGGTGTTCACCTTGAGCTTGCTGCCTGGTTGAAGTTTTTGCTTGACAATGCCCTGAGGTTGTCAATGGGATTGTATGTACCTTGGAAAAAATATTAGAAGTGCAAAGACATTATTTATTTTTCTGAATAGCATACATTGGACTCTAACACACAACATGTGCATCTGGTTCCCAGATTTGAAAAGCTCTGTGCAGAAACGTATATCGTTGCTTTGAACAATTGTCAGTGTCACTGGCAGCAATAATTAAGGTGATCAGTGTGCAAAATTGTTGTGGCACATTGAGATGTTTAAGGTCAAGCCGATTTGCCTAGCGGTCTCGCTAGTAATCATCTCCTGTCTTATCACCTACTCTCTCGCCAACGTTAAGGTGTGTCTTACATGGCCTTTAGCTTCTGTCTTAGTCCGATCATCCAACCACTCTTCTCCATTACTGTCCTATTCTTGATGAAGGTAGTGTTGTATGTAGAGATCTAGCCAGTTCCTTTGTGTGGACTGTGCAACTGTGTGAGGGCTGTGGATGCAACAATTGCTGCAGCAAGATTGACAATGATAATGTCAACAACAACTGTGGAATTACCGGGACCAGGAAGTCTGGAGCATCGACGCAATTTGGCAGATGAAAATCTTGCTGACTGCAATAAACACAGGTATATACTGTATCAAGCAGACAAACATGAAAAGCTTAACAGAAGCACTGGTTATGTTATATTATTGACTATGTACAGAAACTGTATGCTGTTGATATTGACTCTTGGAGTTCTTTCGTCTTCTTTGTCCGGTTTTGCCATCAGAATTACTCCTTCTTGCCATCCACTCTTTGTTATGTCATAATGAAATGGCAACAATACCCTGGGTTTAAAATTATAAGCAGAGGCCCCACTTGGTCAGAAATTTCTCCAAATTTATTGGTAACTGCAAGTAAACTGAACTAAATAATGCCACAATGTTCATGGAATTCCTTTACCTCAGAGGAGAAATTGCTAGTGCCCTTCCTCGAGAATGACGTTGTGTTGGTTGCAGTACGCAGTTGACTCTTGTCTGTGCTGTATGTACCTGGTCCAGGATTGTCATTCTGAAAAACAGGAGGCATTATGCTTCGATGAAATGATACCAGTTTGGAGTGTTAAGAAACGTAAAGTCAGAGTGCCCAGCAGGAATAGTTAGCTTGGTTGTAACTCTGCACGTGCAGCTATGGCACTTCAGTGAATACACTGGCAGTGACATTTAATGCAAAGAAACTTTGCTGCAAATAAAATAATTCCATGTGCTTAAAGTGACTCTTTTAAACAGGTTAAGCTTATTTATTTTCTCAGCAAGTTTTAGCTGATTTTAAAGCTGTGCTTGTATTGGAGAACAGAAAGGAAGTCCTACAAACCTGCCGGAAGCTTTGAGAGGCAAAACGCTCAGTGCCTGACAAAAAGCCACGTCTCTCCTCATTCTGATATATAATAGTGCGATATCGCGACGGTATCGATCCCTGATTAGTATTTCTCATATGACTGGCCCCTGCACAAAATAGAATTTAAGTCTAAGCTTATTTTACTGAGGTATTACCTTGAAGCAACAAATCTTGACAATTAAGTTGCAGTTGACTTTTCTTTAGACAAGCAACCAGACACCTTAACTTGAAATGAGTCATCATCATGTTCACTGAAGGATGATATATATGTCACTCATATTACAATCTACCAGCTCCAGTCGCAACGCTGCAGTTACAACCTTTGGAAGGCTACTGTTGTTTTTCTTTTTTGTTCATCCTCTTTGTCTCTCTTCATTTATTTCTTCTTCTTCTTGTGCTGTATGGAGTTCTCTTCCTTCTTTTATGTACTACTACTACTACTACTACTACTACTACTACTACTACTACTACTACTACTACTACTACTACTACTACTACTA
>JAOWAW010148683.1:2500-10276 GCA_028565695.1 Nicola tetela | reverse complement strand
GTGTGTGTGTGTGTGTGTGTGTGTGTGTGTGTGTGTGTGTGTGTGTGTGTGTGTGTGTGTGTGTGTGTGTGTGTAGCGAATGGGAACACAGGGAGAAATTGCTAGTGAAGGCTCTTATCAACAAACAGATTAATAATAGTATCATAATCATCTCCAATGTTCTAGCGGCTTGTTTGTACATAGAGACGTCTATGCCTTCGGTGACACCCATGGTTGGTTAGACATCCGTGGTTGGTATAAAATGGCACTGGTGTAAAAGTGGACACACACTATCCGTCCTCACACCAGCACATCAGTGAAGTTTCATCTGCACATTTTTGTTTGCTTCCTGACCAGGGGTTGCTTCAGATGTGTTTGATCTCACTGAGTGTTTGCTGAAACTAGAGTCTTTTGCTCAATCTGTCTTAGTCTGATGATGGGCTGGGCACGAAATCCAGAGAATTGCATAGCAACCAACTTAGTCATAGAAATCAATGCGTTTGGTTGTCATGGCAATTTGTTTCTGTTTGTGGTGGTGGTGTTCCTGTGTGCAGGAGTCAAAGCGTGAATTCTTTAGATCAGTCGATCGCAGCAATCATCGGGAAAAGCTGTCACAGTTCATCAGCTTCTGTGAGGACACCATTTTTGAGGTAGAAACCCAAAAGTGTGCTTGTGTGTCTGTTTTTTTTTCCACTTCAGCAGCTCCACCGAATTCTCTAGGCTAGCTCTCTGTGATAAGAAAGCCGTTGTTGTGTAGGGGAGTGTCTATTGAAAGGCAAGGCTAGATGGCGAAGGTAGTGGCTGTATTAATGGGGAAGTTGCGCAACTCATTTACGAGTGGTAAGTACATGAAACATGAGCGAATCTTAATTCAATTGTCATGAGTCGAAAAAGATGTTAGGCTATTTGGTTGTGTGTTTGAAAAAGTCAGAGAATAGGAAAACCACAGTGACACGGCCAGGAAGCAGCAAGACCATCTGGTTTCATCATCTTGTGGGATGTGTACAATCTGCTTAGTAATTTCCCACATCTTTGTGACTCATTTTGAGTGCACAAGTCAGGGGCCTCTGTTTCATGTTTCCTGTCACGTCTGACTTGTTCAGACCAGACACAGGATAAGATTCACCCAGACCTTGGCACAAACATTGATTCTTATGATTTATGCGTTGCCTAACCTCACAAGTGGCACCTTTTGCAACCTAGGAAAATAAGCATGAGCATTTTCAGGGGAAGAGAGAGAGAGGGAGTGAGGGAGGAAGAGAGAGGGAGGGAGGGAGGAAGAGAGAGATAGAGAGATGGAGAGAGGGAAGAAGAGAGGGATAGAGGGGCAGAGAGACACACAGAGTGAGAGAGACAGAAGTGGATTGTCCAGGAAGCTTGTATTTGTCATGTGGTTAGACTGTCTAGAATTCCCAAAGATGTTTTTGTTTGAAGTTGTGTGCATCCTTTGCTCTTTTCTCTGTCATGTTGTCTTCTTTCAGATGAAGCTTGGCAGCCATATAAACAACTTGGAGCACCATGATCGACTTGAAAAGGCTGAGCGCCATCGGCAACGCTATCACCAGCACTTGAAGGCCAGACGGTCAGTTGAATCTGTTTTTGAGAGTACCAGCGTGTCTGTTTGTCACTAAGTGGCTATTGAGTTGTGAAAATTTTTGTGAGTGCTGAGCAGTTTTCATTTTCATGGGTTTGCAGGTCGTTGTTTCCGAGCATGAATCCTTTCACATTGTCAATTCAAGTCTCTCGGCAGTTGATGAGCGCAGGTGGCTACATTGTGCACCAAGGAATGAACGCCGTGTCAGCTGTGTCTCGTTGGAGGTTGGTAGTCATTGCTGAACACTATCTGGCTGCCTTGGAGTTTTTTTTTCTTAGATGAACTGTGGTGCACATGTGGGATTATTTTGTTTTCAGGGACAATATGGTTGTTGTTTGTGTCAGGGCTGTTTGCTGACTTTTGTCTTCCCTTCTTTCCCTCTATCTCTCTCTGTCTTTGAATTTTTTGTCTTTCTCTGTTGCTCTCTTTCAGGAAGGAGCGCACACTTCGTCAGCGAAGGCACTACCACAGCCGAGTCTCACGCCATCAAACCATCAGTAAGGACAAGGACGAAACTGATGGGCCAACTCGCCCTAGCCTACATGGCCGGCGAACCACAAAGGATATCATTGCGTTCACTGGATCGACATCAGTTGATGACGTATCACCTCCATCTCCCTTAAACGAGCCACCTTCCCCACTACCAAAGGTGGAAGTGAGCCGTGTGCAGCTTGCTCGCTCCTTCTCATTGCCAGGCAATGTGCAGCGGTCGTCTGTTTCTGAGAGACGGAAAGGATTTGCAAGAAACAAACAAGAAGATGAAGTTGATGTACCGGGGCATTCTGAAGGAGGCATACGGCAGAGAAGAACAGGTGTTGTTCATCCTCTCTATGAAGAGGTCGATGGCGAAGATATTTTTTCTGCAGTTCGGCAGTCATCAGAACAAGCTCCTCCAACACCTCCAACTGAACCCCGACAAGTGCAGATGCAGCCACGATCGACAACAAGCCTACCGAGGGGAAGCACCGCAAGCCCACCAAGGGGAAGCACCACAAGCCTACCAAAAGGAAGCTTTCAGCGAATGGCTGGCTCAATCGAGACTGCATTTGGTGCAGCCAAGCAGCAGCTCAAACGCTCGGTCGGTTATCATGAAGAGGAGAAGAAGAGCGGCTTGGCCACACCGCAGTCATCATTCTGCTATGGCGGCTCTTGTGCTACATCGCCTGCCAAAGAGAGCCACGCACATTGCCACCCGAAGGTGAAACCCTCTGCTGCTAAGGAGACTGTCGAGCTGGCTGATATCATTAGACAGGATGACACCACAGAGAGTCAGCAGGGTGAAGATCACTTAGCGTATGGCTCAGCAGTGTATGAGCCTCGCATTGCTGCAATACAGCGTCAGCTACCCGTAAGGAACTTTTCATCTCTTGTGTGTTGTACCATATTTCAGTTGAACGGTCTTCTTGCATTTGCTGTAATGCTTGAAGTATGCTGTTGCATTTCATTGTTTTTGTGGCCAGTTTGGTGGCACGAATCCAGTCTGGAAAGATTAGTAAGAGCTAGTATGGAAGATGACTAGGGCATGCCGGATCCAGTACTCTCACTACCTCTTTCAAGAATTGTTTGCTTTTCTGATACAATTTTGAGAATTGTGAATTGCTCTTCTATGAGCAGAGATGGTTCGTGTCTCTCTTCCAAGTCGTCAGTGCAGATGACAGATCATGCTCTCTCCCTCAGTTCCTCTCTCGGTCTCTCTCTTTCTCTGTGTACTTGCCTCTCTGTGTATATATCTATCTCTCCATTTCCCTTCTCTCTTCCTCTTGTTGATCAACTGGCGATAAGCAAGGAAAGGGGTACAGTGTCACTGTTTCATCTTTCTTCGTTTGTCATATTCGATGTCCTCCAGGCAATGTTTGCACGAGCGTTTTATCTGGGCAAAGACACCGCTCTTGTGCTGGCCTTTGTCATCAACTTCTTGTTGCTCTTCTTCCAGGTGAGCGTTATGATGGATTTATGCCAATTGTTTGAACATGAAGTCCATCTGTGATGATGTAATGTCTCATTGTCGTTATTGTTCGTACAGTGTGTACGTACAAGTGTGCAGTGTCTGTACGTGTACCCAATTGTCAGATGTCAATACCTTGGTGTTTGTGTTTATGTAAGTTTGTGTGTGCATATTTTTAAATTGTGCATACATGCTGTTTGTGTAAAACAGATGGCAGCATAGCATTTTCTTTGCAGGCATTGAACAATATTCATGCATTGATATGTGGTGCAATAAAAAACTAGCTGTCCATTGTCGCTAATCTGTTCAACAATTTGTCCCAACAGACATATTAATAGTCATCTGTACACACAAAACTGGATGTAATTCCAGGCTCTTGAAACATGAAGAAAATGATTTTCCATATCTCTGACAATTGTCAATTCAACTTTCCCAATGGAAGGATCTTCTTTTGTTAACATTCTTTCAGGTTCGAGTAGGTGGAGATGAACAGGGCGAGCTGGTTACTGTTGTTGACCATTTTGCATTCTTCAAGCCAGTCATCACAGGACTGGGAGTTCTTCATGCACTGGTTTCCGTGGCTGCTCTGTTTGGTTATATACTCACTAAGGTATCAGTAGTCACTGGTTTGTGTTGGTTTCGTTGGTGTCAGGGTTGGTTCACAATGATAGAAAGATGTGAAGAAGAAAAGGCGACTTTTGAGAAAGGAGAAGAGTTTCTAGAACATGATGTCCTTGGAGAAAGAAGAAGAAGAAGAAGAACAAGAACAAGAACAAGAAGAAGAAGAAGAAGAAGAAGAGAAGGAGGAGGAAGGAGGAGGAGGAAGAAGAAGAAGAAGAAGAAGAGCAAGAACAAGAAGAAGAAGAAGAAGAAGAAGAAGAAGAAGAAGAAGAAGAAGAAGAAGAAGAAGAAGAAGGAGAAGAAGTTAAAGCAGCGTTGTCTTCTATTCAATGAAAATTTGTTACTTTTGTGCTACATGGGCTATACAACTACCATATTTACCATGCTTGCTTTACTGATCTCTTGTATACTTATCAGATGGTTGCCATGGCATTTTCTCCACTTGAAAATAGCCGCAAGTAGCGTGACAGTGCCACTTTAAAGGAGAACTTCAGGCAAATTTTCAGTTTTTCACTTTTGGCATGAAATAGTTCCTTCAGTGGCTAGGAGAGTCTGTGTACCAACTTGGGCTAGTTTTTCAAACTCTTTCATGGAAAACAAAGAGGTGGTAGGCCAGCCTAGTTTGTGCCAAATTGCACATGACACTATTGGATCCGACCGGTTTCCGATGGTTTTCGCATCGTACATGCTCTTTCTATTGGAACTGTCACTCCAAGAGCTTGTCCTGAAGAAGTTGGCTGTCTTTTCTTATCATATCTGTCTGTTTTCAAATGCCAAGGATGGCAGATGTGCTGGAGGATGAAAAATGGTTTGCTATTAAAGGATGGAAAATGTGTGAAACTGGGCCTTATAGGCTTGAGCCCCGAAGAGTCCTTAGGTTTTGTTGCACATGACTTGGAAGAAGTGGAAGGAGAAGGTTGTGCTGGCGATTGTCCAGAAAACCAAAGCCACATATGGTACTGGTGCAGAGACAGGCAGAAAATCCATCTGACATTGAAGACAGAGTAGACAATTTCAAATGGTGTCGCTGTGGAATGAAGTGTAGGGAAATGAAAAAAGCAATGGAGTGCCACTGCTGTTGGATTGCGGGGAGCGTATGCAGCATGATGGGACGAGAAGGAAAAGAAATTACGCATTTTACTGAGCATGCAGACTTAGTATCTCCTTCGCGGTGTTCTTTGCATAAGCCTTGTAGTGTATTGTGAATATTGGGGATGAACAGATAAGCATAGCCACAGGTAAGAAGACCATCTGCTGCAAAGTTCACAATGCTTGCTGGAGGGTCAATCTCCTTTGCAGTTTTGGCACCACAGATCTCCCCGTCTTGCACTTTTCATGGTGGATTCATGGGTCTCTAGGTCAAGGTAATCATCGAGTAACTCCATCATGTGTAGTTTGGGTAATCCGTGACAAATATAGAGTGAGATCCATCGCTGTATTGTGGATATGAGGAGGCTGCTGCTGCAGATGATCGCCAGGATCTCGAGGACTGAGAAGAGTTTCAGTCACAGGACAGTTTCCTTTTCTGTCTTTTTGTATCCCTTCACCCTTGGCTTACCTTCCTCACACCATGCCTTCGTGCTCACCCATGCTGTCCCCTCACCTTCTCTATCACTCTCTTTCTCTCTATATCCAGTTTGTCTTTGTTTTGAGTCATTTCTTACACTGACATTGATGCATCTATACATCCCTGCAAACGTTTTCATTCTGTCATGTATCAGGTCACAATTACACAAGTCAACAGTTACTATAGTATTTTTCACAAATGATGCCAGCCATCATGTAGGCCTCCATAATGACACTGTGATTGTAGATTGAGTAGATTACTGATGCACTGACCCAAGCATGGATGAGGATTTGGTGTTCTTATGGAGATCACGATGTAAAACAATATTCAAAAAAATGTCTGTGCAAGTACAGCATGAGGATCTATGTGTTAGAGATGATGTGAGAGTTTTGTTACTGGATGAATGTTTCTGTGATGAATATCCCATGCTTGTTGGGATGAAATTAGGCTCAACAGACTCTCGTCACTTCGCTGTCGGAGTCTTCACTAGGGACGTATTCCTCAAACGGCAACACACTGAGGTGTTAGACAATGTTGACTGGGCACTTGTGCAAGAGTCCTCCTCTGGAGGCTTAATTAATTATTTCACATTGCACATCTATTTCGCATATGGGCACACAACATTGAAGACCAACATCGACAAGTTGGTGATCACACACATCAGTCGATGGAGGGCTGGCCATGATTGCTTCCACATGGCCACAGGACATAGTGGCAAAGTTGGAGGTGACGAGCTCATGATGAACAGTATCAGCTGTGGCACCTGCGACTTGCTTGCAGTGTATAACGTCACTTCCACGTCCTGCAGCCGAAGAAGGCAAAAAGCCCAAGTCATGTGTATTATCTCTCTTTGTTGCAATTAGTAACTGAGTTATACCTACCTCTTGTCTTTGCCTTTTCACTATGTAGTCAGACTTTGCCTTTTGGCAGATCCATGCCCTCCATGCTGGTGGTGCCAATAGATCATTGATAGCATCTGTCTTCAAGCGACTTCTCCTCCGTGGTTGGCCTTCGCTGGTAAGATCGGACTTCAGACATGGCTCAATGCAGGTTCTCTTCAAAGTGTGCAGAGTGCAACCGAGCATTTCCAGGTCCCCAAGAGTGACCTCGGCCAATTATTACCGGCCAAATCTACCGAAGCTTTGGCTCTTTTGGGAATCTGTGAAACGACAAACCTTGTGCATGCACCCTGGCTTTCCATAGTCATTAGAGCAGTGAAGGTCACAACAATGCATTGTAACTAATGTATAACTAGAAAATGCAGGGCCCTATCTTGAACAGGTATGCAGCTTTAGAAGCCTTCAGAGGAGGCGAAGCTACCACACAAGCCATAAGAAAACACCGGCTGCCTTGTGCACGTGGAGAAAGAAAGAAACCATGGGAAACCGGTCAGATCCAATGGTGTCACATGCAATTTGGTGCAAAGTAGGCCAGCCTACCACCCATTTGTTTCCCATGAAAAAGCTATTTCAATCCAAAGGCGAAAAACTGAAAATTTACCCGAAGTTCTCCTTTAAGGACAAAGTAGAAGAAGAAAATGAATTCAAGGGTGGCAGTTTAAACCCAGTGATTATCTCTTTAACTTTCCTCACAGCATTGCATAAAACGTATCATCATAGCAGTGTGTTTGTTTTTTAGTTCATTCGTTTACAGACGATGTGTGGTATGTTTTTGTTTTTTTTGTAGATTCTTGTTGTGCTGTTTAAACGTGAGAAAAGAATAGCCCGCCGTCTAGAGTTCCAAGGCATGTGGATAGCTGAACAGCCAACAGGCTGGATTTCGGAGGATGCTTGGGATAGGTTAGCTGTGGGCAGCAGGTGAGACATTGAGAATTATTAGGATATCCTTTGATGCTAGTTCTAACCCTAACTGTATCCCTAAGCCAGCTTATAACCCCATCCCTAATCCTATCATCTGTATAGCCACTGGTTGTCTTCACAATCTGACTTTTCATATTTTAGCCTTGGGAACTGTCAACCGTCCATGTATTAAGCGCAACAATGGGCTAGTTTACAGTGATAACTGTTAATCCTATGTTGTAATGTTCCTCAGTCTCCTATGGGCGATTAT
>JAOWAW010148661.1:0-10277 GCA_028565695.1 Nicola tetela | reverse complement strand
CACCACCCACCCACCCACACACACACACACACACACACATACATACATATATACATACATACATACATACATACATACATACATACGGTCTCTCTCTCTTTCTCTCCCTCTCTCTCTTTCTCTTTCTCTCTCTCTCTCTCTCTCTCTCTCTCTCTCTCTCTCTTCACAAGTAGACAAGAAAGATTGTCTGATGTACAAATTGACTAAGCTCTGCCGGAAATGTGACTAAAGTGTCTTTGTCTCCTAGAAGTTGTACTAGTAGTAATTTACTTTCCCCCAGTAGTGCCGCTGTCAAATCTACTACAACTGCCTTTTTACTTTCCCAGTACAATGGACCTTATTCAGAATTATTGTCTGGGACCGAGGTTCGGGGCACTTCTTGATTTGTGCTAGTACTATGATGGAACGTGTAGCGTTTAGCTAGCAACCGTGTTCTTTCTCGTCGATTTCTTGCCAGGTCTCGTTAGAGTGCTGACGGTTATCGCTCCACAGCATTCTCTGTCGTGATCTTGCCGTGTGCTCATATGGAATAAAGGGCGAAATACATCTTTTAGGCCTGGAACGCCTGCGTTTTCATGTCTTTCAGTAAGCTTCCCATATACAGATGAAAGGGCTTAGTATCCAGATTAGTCAAGCACTTTCCCAGTGCTCTGTTCTTCTTCTAAGCAGATACACCGTTCTAGCCGCGAGTAATAAAGTGGAATCCACTCAACAGTACTAGCTCAGTGGACTTCAGGAAAGATCGACGAGTAAGACTTACATAGAAATTCAGTACTAAACTGCTCGGTAGAAATCTTATCACCAATCGAGCGATTGCTCGCTCAGGCACACCGACTGCGCCAGTGGGGAAATTTCATTGCATAGGAAAGGATGGAGTGCTGTTCTCGGCCCATTCAAAGGTAGAACTAAGGTAGACTGACGCTCCACCGCATGAATAAACTGGCACGTACCCACTCTGTGTCTTTGCACCATGAATCATTGATAGGCGTCGTCAGGATTCTTATCTGAGCGGGGTGGAAATCGGCCGGTAACGAGAGGAGCACGCTCGCAGGATAAAAAAGATGAGATGGTGACCGTTTTTCGAAAACATCGTCTTCTAACACAAATTATAGCAACCTTACTAATAAGCATGTTAGTACATAGTACAGCGACATGGCCATGCAGGCCCGCAGCTGGCAGATTTTAACGGGTCCAGCTGAAATCCAGAGAGGGAGTCCGGGGATCCTCCCCTGGAAAATTTTTCAAATTTAAGGTGGCTCAACCCCCCAATTTTTGATTCTCCCAAGCATTTCGAGCTAATCCATCAGGAGGAGGGGAGGGGAGGGGGTGGGTAGGATGTCATGAATATCCGATATTTGGACGTTCTAGACCGTCCGCTACGGCCCTGCTATGAAAAAACAAACTTTGAAGACTGCACTTGTCACGGCGACAGGCCTGTTGCGGAAGCAACAACACGAAGTAGTGTCTCCCTTGCCCAGCCATAAGTCCCTATTTCGTTTCTGAAAGACGTCCTCCTTAGCACCAAAGATAATCCTTCAAGTTCACGATGTTCGAAGGTCTATTTTGTCCACTCTGAAGAAAAACTCCGAGTTGCTTCGACTTTCGCCATTACCGGCCTACTCATGTAACCAAAAACAACGGCGATGCCCCAAACCTCCTTCCCGGGCATAATTCAGCATAAGGTCTACTAGACAACGGTCGGTGCTAGGTGTACGTTCGCCCCACATCATAGGCTCCAGCATTTTTAAACGCGGTGATAAACTTATCTTGACTTGTCACTTTCGAAAACAGGGCAACTCTAGATCTTGGCAACTGAGACGTGCGTTTGGTCGGTTTTACAGGTACTATTAATTAAATTGAAACCAAAGAGTCGGGCTTCTTCACAGGCGTGGTCACAGTACCGCATGACGCTTACGGCGGCGCATGAGCGTTAACAGCTGCTTTCTTTATCACGAATGATGTATGAGTTTAAGGGTAAAACCGTAACTGGTTCTTGTTTCTTCACGTTCAAGCAGTTTATTGGGTTTCGGCTATTATTCCTTTCGGTTGTAAATGTTCATAGATCGAATGCCCCTGTCAAATCTAGTTCTACTCCAACTCCGATTTCACTTCCCGAGTACAATTGGATAATGTACGGTGCTCGCTACTGTCGCCTAGCAGCATAAGCTCATTACATTTTTAACCGCCTTGCTAAACTCATCTTGACACATCACTTTCGAAAACAGGCAAACTCAAGATCCTGGTCGGTTTTACAAGCGGCAAAAGGGACGCTTTTCCCATCACTATCAAGACTGATAAAATGCAAAATATCTGGCACTTCAAAATTCATATTCTCAAATCTTCTCCGGCTCCTTCTTCGATGTCGGACTCTGAAGATTGGCATCCAACCCACACCACTCTTATGCCCCGGCGCCGAAATCCTCGCTTTCTCTGGTGAACCCTACAAGTGAAGACGTGTTAACAGTTGGCGCCTTTAACGCCACTTCTCCTCCATGGCTCACTTCGGGCGCTTACAACGCGGCAGGAGCTGCGCTTGAACCTACCTTTTTTTTTCTTCAACACTGCGTTACCCAACACGTCCACAAACTGACTCACCTCCTCCTCCCAAGTGGAGTGATCGGCTCTGCTCTTGACCTGATTCTTACATCCATTCCAGATGTAGTCTCTTGCACTAGATCCTTCCCCAACTCCGGGAAAGTCTTATCCCCGCACCCTGCGCTGTAGCCTCGACTTACAGACATCGACCCCAAAAGCAGGCTCTCGCCTACGACGTCTCTGGGCTTTCGAGTCTCGACCGTGTAGACTTTAAGAAGATAAACGAGCGTCTGCAGGAAAGCGATTGGTCTTCCGTCTTCTTAGCTGTAACTGTGGACGAAGCGTGGCTCTGCTGGTAATCGACGTTTCTTGACTTTTTTGGCTGTTATCGCGAAGCACGGGCCATCCAAATTTATTGCTACCCGTAAGCCTAATCTCCGATTGATTTCAACAGAGATGATCAAAGCAAGCAGCTAATACCGCCGCATTTAAAACGTCACTCAGTACGTCCTCTCGCAGGGTTTTCACCACCATCCGCAACAAAGTCGCTAGTCCTTCTAAAGAAAGCGCAGCGTGCCTACTCTGAAGCACTGTACAGAGACTTTAAGCTCAAAGGACCTCTACCCTCCTTCCGTCGACTTTGGACCTACATGTACCTGGATCGACTCAGCCTGGAGCGCTTATCTGGAAAAGTTAAGAACACTACCGGATTTTATTAGTCGATCCTGACTCCTGACAATCACCTTCATGGGCAAAGCTAGCTGCCTAAACTCTAAATTCCTTTGTCAGTCAAACAGACCTTCCAAGATCAAGCTCATCCGTTCCGAGCGCTGCCAACTGCAATAGCGAGTGCTTTACCACGTACTTTCTTGATTACACCTGCAACGCTTTACGACGTTCTGAAGTCATTAAACCGGGGAGAGCCCCTGGCCCTGACGGTTTACTGCCAATACCCTGTGGTGTGCTCTGAGCATAGCGTCCAGTTTATCAGCTCATTTTAACAGAAGTTTCAATAAATGTATAGTCCCAGTTGAGTGGAAAAGCGCTTTGGTAATTCCGGTCTTCAAAGGAGATGACAGGAGACTGTTAACCAACTACAAGCCAACATCGCTACTCAGCCAGTTGCCAGCAAGGTACAAGGTAGGCTAGTCTTTGATGAGCTCTGTGGATTTCTTAACGCTATTCTTTCCCCAATCAGCAGGCTTCCGCAAATTAAAAAGGACAGAACCGAATTTCAACTCCTTCGCCTTGCTCAATATTGGTCAGAATTGATAGACAGTTTCTCTCATTACGTTAGCACGGTATTTTTTGATTTAAGACTCTGCTGTGGCATGACGGACTACTCGCTAGGCTGTCTGCTGTGTGGAGGGTCCAGCCGGTTGACTGATCATGAACACCGCACTGATGTAGAAAAGCATTTTGAAGTCATGCTTGGGAATTTCTTTTTCTCAAGCTGTCTCACATAAACAGTGAAGTCGCTGAAGCTTGACCACCAGGTGACAAACCAGGCTATCCTCGCGATTTTCGTCTGCGTCTTTGCTACCAATTCACTTAAGCATCACGAAGAAACTGACAAAGAAAAACCAACATGTAGCTTTGGGGATAAATTATTTCCCAGCCTGAGTGTGATCTGACTATACAATGCGCACGTGTGCCGACAGTCTGGAAAGCATTATTCCGTTCATTCATTTAGGGCAAAATACTGTGATAGATGGCAGTCAGCTGATTGCCGCAGCATGTACATGGAAATAAGTGTGGTGATAATTTCATTACATGGAATATATATTTCATAAAAAGGCTTGTTGGATCAGTGTTGTACAAAGTGTCAGTTGTAACTGGAATAAGCAGCAAGAACAGAGTAGAACATGTTTATTTACACACTCCGATACACTGGCAGGAAACATAATAAAATAGTTCAGTCCAGTTCAGTCTGCCAACAGTCAGAAAATACTTAGAGGATGTGGCAAATCATGCATGGGCCATTGGGTGTTGCCATGGAAGCACAGGTCCCAGTTAAACAGTGATTTCTCACACTACTGCCGGATACTGTGATGTGGTGAACCAGCTGCACTGCTGTAATCGAGACGACTCTGATTACGACTTGTACTGCACACAATTGATGTGTCTGGAACGGAATAGGTGATATCTAGATTGCGCATCTGCAGACGTTTAATTGCATTCCTGCAAAGCAAAACAGAAAGATAGAAAGAGATGGATAAAAGATAACAAATTGATAAAGAACTTGATGTAAATCTATTGAATGTTTAGACAGAGGTCACATTCATCCAACCATTCCCCTCCCCTCAAAAGAAGGGGCAATCAGGTATAAATCTTCACTATAAATGTGTAGAAAGGCCATGTGGTGACAGCCATTGACCAATTCGTCACATGAAATGAAGTGGCTCCACGGCTCTGCCCTGAGCTTCACTTGAATGTTACGCTGTGACTTCACAACATGTACCATTTAAAGCAAGCTATTGCCAAGAATACCATTTCAGCCTGGAGCCTTGATTCCTTTTCATATGATATCATACCCTTTTCATATACAATCCCACCCTTCTCATATACAATCTCACGCTTTTCATATAAAATCCCACTGTTTTCATATACATCCTACCATTATCCTATACAGTACAATCTCACCCTTGTCATATACAATCACATCCTTCAATCAAACTTTTTGCATATTATGTAAGTCATATAGTGGACCATGACACCAAACAGGGAAGTTATGAGAGGTCAACAGTTCAACAGTGCTATTCCCACTCAGTGTTGCAAAGCGTCAAAAGTTCAACGGTGTTATTCCCACTCAGTGTTTCAAGGCATCACAAGTTCAGAGTTGTTCCTCAAAACATTTTACAGATTGAAGGAACGTCAACCAGGGCAGTATCCAACAACAGACATGTGTTATCTTCAATGGCACAATACACCTGCTCCTTGGTTTTTTTTTCAATCAATGCAGCGATGCAGGGTGAGCACAAGCCTGACCTGGACTAACACTTTCCCACACTAGTGTACTCTTACTCATGATTAGTTCTTTTTCTTCATGTTGAACGTAGATCTTATCCACAGGGATTGCTGCCATGTAAGGGCCAGGCATACTAGGCCATCAAGGAAGGCCATGGAGCAGATCGATTTTGTGCCACTCACGATCTGCTGAGAATTTGTAAGATGAAATTGCCCAAATCGACCCGCTAGGAGCAGGGAAAATACTACAGTACTTTCTACCACTCAACAGCCTGAGTACTGCTGATCAGCGATTGTAACACAGTGAAAAGAAAAGAGAGCGTTAGAATATGTTTCTCATGCATTTCTGAAAGTGATGGATCCAGGTTGGTTGTTGTCACACATGGTGTAAGCTGGGGAAGGTCTTCCAGAAGCAGTGATTCATCTAGGATTTTATTCCAGGCAGGCTTTTGCTGACCTAGCTTGGCTGTCTCAGCTGGGTCAGCTGAATTTGAAGGCCAGTACAGTAGACAGTGTATGTATGAACTGAATAAGAAATACTGTCACCTTTCAATGAACAGTAAGAGACAAGGAGCACACAAAACTAAAACAAAACAATTTCATACATGTTCACTGAAGGAGAATATGCGAAAGTGGTTTGAACAAACGTATGCACTGTACACATGTAAAGCTTTCACAAGCTTTCTCTTTGGCAGCACCATTCTTAGCCTGGGAAGGAGACCACATATACCAACCGAAGTGCCAAGCAAGATGAGCCAACACTGTAGCTGCAAGAACTTTTCCAACTTTGTTCGCATGCTCATGGTATACAATAACAGACACCAGCTACAAATGTATGCCAATCCTGACAAAACCACAAGGTCTTGCCCTTTTTGACAGCCAGTCGCTGCGTCCCACTTTCCCACTCCTCACATTGCATGCATATTGCACTATATAGATAGAACTGTATAGTGGTATCATAGTACTGATAGTACGGCATGTTCCATACAACTTTCAACAGACCTTCAACGTGCAGCTAGTGGTGCTGCACATAGCCTGCTATACATGTAGATATACAAGTATGAAGTGCATGTGATTATGTGCTAGTGCTATATTTACAAATGTAAGCTCGCCCGTGCAAGGCCATGAGACCTGAACTGCACCTGTTGAAAGGTGCATGAAACACGCTGTATTTGTACGTGTTTAGCTTGTTCTACTCGACGTACGCTGTGTGGAGGTGCCAGACCGTTGCTTGGAAGAAGAAGACCAAAAATTCACCTACTCAAACTTCCAGCCGGGTCAGTTCTGACCTGGCAGTAAAATTCCAGCCAGGTCAAAACCTTTGCCAGCTGAGTCACTGACCCAGCTGACCCGGCTCTAGATGAATCACTGCAGAAGGTACCTAAAGCATTGTGTTACCCTAGGAGTAAAGCTGGTGCCTCAGCATCGTGTTCAGGGATGGTGATGGAAAGCAGCAAGGAGCTCGAGTGTCTGAGGCGGAACTCGAGGGACATTTTCATTGGTGCAAGATACCCATTCCTACAGGATATGGTACAATCATACATCTTCATTATCATCGATGTTGACTGTCCTCTACGAAAACTCTCATCCTTACTGGTAGGCTGTCATTGTGCAGTATAGTGTTAATTTTCATATATTAATAGCTATATTTTGTTTCCTATGGCATGATGTCATAGTTGATGCCACTGGCTTCACATAAACAATTGTTGCTATGCTGTTGAACTGTTGACCTCCCGTAATTCCCTATTTGGTATTATGGCCCACTATAGGGTCATAGCCCACTATAGGGGCCAACATTAACAATCCCACCCTTTTCATTTACAATCCCACCCTTTTCATATACAATCCCACCCTTATCATATACATCCCCACCCTTTCATATACAATCCCACCCTTTTCATATACAACCCCACCCTTTTCATAAACAATCCCACCCTTTTCATATACAACCCCACCCTTTTCATATACAATTCCACCCTTTTCATATACAATCCCACCCTTTTCATATACAATCCCACCCTTATCATATACATACCCACCCTTTTCATATACAACCCCACCCTTGTCATATATAATCCCACCCTATTCATATACAATCCCACTCATTTCATATACAACCCCACCCTTTTCATATACAATCACAGCATTTCACTACCTACAGGTTCTTAGCACTGACGAATGCGCTTCGTAGTTCATATTGTAGCATTAAGGAAATGTTCTAGGGCAGCAGTTGCTATTTGCAACAGTCTTGCAACGCATCCACATACCAAATGTTTCAGTTTCGTTGTCCATGAGTTATTGCATTAGACACCAGATCTGTCGAGAGTTCTGGTTACTTACACAGAGACTTTGGTGCAGCCAATCAGACTAAGGTGGTTGAGGACAGAGCATCCACGCTTTAAATAACGAAGAGACTTCTCCCTATATATATATATATATATATAAAACAAAAGCAACAACAGAAACAGCTGTCAGAATCTTTACATTGTATCTGCTGCAACCTAGTTGCAATACAAGCGAATGTTATAATATTGCTACCCTGGGAAGAGATTAGTGTGTGTACAGTATGTGTGCATGTGTCTGCATGTACATACATGTACATGTATATCTGTGTGCATGTGTGTATGTGTGTATAAGTGTATAAGTGTGTATGTGTATATGTGTACATGTCTGTGTACATGTGTGTGTAATTGCTGTGAGTGCATGCATGAGTAAGCAAGCAGGCAACTGGATCAATACCATCATGTGCACGTGTAAAATATCATTACACCAATTTGGGGACTTGCTAATGCCCTAAGGTACCCCAAACTTATTTCGACAAATGTGCGGTTGAGGATGCAAATTATACATGTTATATCACCAGAGAAAATTAAAGTTCATCTATATCTTCCTATGGCCTTATTCTCTACATATTGCTCTACACTGGCACTGGGAGAAATAGAAAGAGGAAAGTGTTTATAAAAAACTTGCATATGTGTTATAATATCAAATGATCCTATCCAAGATCTCAACTGCCATCATCAAGTTTTGATTTGAAATTCTCACGTGATTCTCTTGCAGCCAGTGAGGTCAAGAGATCTCAGGTAGTGACAGCCAGACGAAATAAACTGAACAGATGTGTCCGTTAGCTGAACAAACACAAATCAGTTGTCTATGTAAACAAAAAAACAAATTCTTGCAGGTCATCAGCACAAATAGCATTTGTTTCTCAACAATGAGCAAGAGCGATAAAGGAGGGAGTCCCACCATGACTATAGCTAGTTCTCCCAAAGTCTGACTTGATGTCAAACTTTCAAGAGAAACCAAATCAACCAATTCTGTGCAAAAAGGCAGTTTTCTGTAAGTTTGGAGAATGAAGCTGCAAGAGAGACATCAACCTATTTGCTTCCTGAATAATGGCCTGTATCAGTACCCAATACTGCAAAGCAGATGATGCCTGTATCCAGCAAAAAAAAACTACCTGTATAATTATAGTGCAGTGAGAAACTAGCCTTTCTAGTAGAAATATGTGCAGTACTTTAAAAGGATGCAATTAAGTTCTACAGAACATGGTAGCCTGCTAGGGCTGATTTTTACCTCAGGGCAAAAGGCAACATTGATGCTTGTCATTAAGTGACAGAAGAATGCAAGGTTCTTCATAGCGCTGTCTGAGACTTGCTGCCGGTCATAAAAAAAAAAACAAGAGTGGTTAAAAGACAAATAGTTGGAAAGAATAAAATGTGAAAGGAATGGCATGTTAACAAGAAGAGAGAATTATCACATGGAAAGAATTCTTTAAAAATTAATGAAGAAGTAATGGTAAAAGAGGGAAGCTCAGTTGAGATATATGGACAGGATGAAACAAAATGAAGTCCAAATGACATATTGGTTGCTTGTGGCTTACCGAACAATAGGAGACATCAAGGACAGTAAGATTTGGGCAATTTATACACATTTTCTGCAGAAATCAGCATAAATCCAATGAGCTCAGAGGAGAAGTACTTTAGAGTTTGAACACTCTTCATGTGCAATTAGCAGAGTGTACTTTGGAAGATAGCGCTCTAATGACAGCAATGTGCAGTTTGTGAAAGAGGTTGTCACGAAGTTGGTAAATTAATTAAAGTGTGGTTGTTGTGTAATCCAATGAGCTGACTTCTGATGAACATTCTTTGGAAGATTCCCAAGAAAATATCAGTACACATATTACTGCTCTGTGTTATCCAAACATTTACCCACATAGTATATGGAAATGTTGCGCATCATTTAGAGTCATCACAGAGCAGCCGGTGCACATGCACATTGCTAGCAAAAGATAAAGTTCTACGCGAGGTCAGACCAGCACCAGGCTGCTTGACACAACGATGTACACACTCTAGGCCTCTGTGGCTTATCACCTGCATAGTTTGGGGCAGATCAATGCAAAGGTTGAGGCCGATGCACACGATCCAAATTTGCCACTAAGTGGGCATCCGCCCATGGAAACATTTCCACATTGGACACACAAACTCCAGTAATACGCGTATCAATGTCATTTACCTGCACACATTGGGCATGGGTGTCAACTGGTAGATTAACCAATCATTTTCTCATTCACTTTACTCCGGCTGCAGCTGGGAGTACACAGCAGACTCAAACCTGTGGCAACCAAGCACCTAGCTGAAATGAAAGTCACACAATCTTAACAGGTGTCCACTAAAAATTGTCACAAAAATTGAGCAAAAAAAATTTTCGTTAAAAAAATTGTTTTATGAAGCCAAAAGTAAAATGTGTACATATATGCATATTGTCAGCAGTCT
>JAOWAW010148650.1:0-10278 GCA_028565695.1 Nicola tetela | reverse complement strand
GACTGGAGCAGTATCTTTCGTTAGGGTATTTATTTTTGAGAACTATTTAATCGCAAGGTGACCTGCCGAGTGAAACTGTGTATGACCTTGGTCACAGCCATAGCAGACACGTTTTCCAACCGGTGCTGCAAAACCTAATTGAACGTTTCAGGTTTATTGTGACTTACCGTTGATCAAAATAGAAAAAGTGTTTAGGTACCTTGGTCAAGTCAACGGTGTTAAAGTACAGCTGCATACAACTCACAAGTTCAGTAGTACACATTTTTTATAAGCACAGATCATGGTTACCTTTTGCACAATGTCAATATTAGCTCCACGATCCAATAGCAAAGTGACGACATTAGCGTGTCCACTCCTACTGACATAGTGAAGGGCGGTCCATCCAAGTGCAACCTCGTTTGTCCCAACAGAATTACCTTAGCCTAGTTGCAACTTTTCAGCGATTGGCCGCTGAAGAATCAGGATTTGCCCAATGTGGAATCGACTATTGCCCGGATTTTTTAGGCGGGGCTTTATAGGTGACTCTTCTGTTTGAACGCTAAGTTTCGGCTTCGGATAAGACTCTTCTGCCGCAGGGCCGCAGCAATTCTCGAAGAAATGTCAGATTCAGAATCTGCCGATATCGTCAATGTACATCTGTGTGATAATTCAATTGATATAGGCACTGACATAGATGTGAGAGATTTGTCAAAGATAATCATGGTATACAACCGATCAGATGAATATGAGGAGTGCCTTCACGGTCTGGAGCACTTGTTCTAATTTTCTGGCGATCCGCTTTGTACCATATGGTAGCAAATTGCTGTCGCCAGGCCCGTAGGGCTGAGGAGGGCTTCACAGTCGTTTAGGTCGTGTGCGTTCGTGTGTATGTGTGTATGTGTGTTGCGTTTGTGTGTGTATGTGTGTGTGTGTGTCACGCCACAACCGTTACTAGCCAGAGCGCGCTAATCGCGTCTTTTTTCCAGATCAAAATGTAAAGTAAGAAGGTGTACACACTTCAACCGAGCCATGCTGCGCAGCTGCAGTTGTTCTAATGTATGCCGTTACCCAAGGTCTACCTTTTCAAATATATTGCCAGAGAAAAACCTTTCGTAACCCTTGTGAAAAAAGCGCAGACGAACACATTTTAGACAACAGGGACCTGGCCGTGAAATCGATTCCTGCCCGTTGAGGGAGTAGCATTTGCCCGCGGAGGAATCAGGATTTGCCTGCTCTGGAATCGACTGTTGCCCGCATTCTCTTTAGGTGCGGTCAAATGGAGGACTTGTCTGTTTTCCAGCTTAGTTTCGGCTTCAAGAAAGACGCTTCTACCACAGGGCAGCAGCAATTCTTGATGATGGATCAGACTCAGAATCAGTCGCTATCGTCAAAGTGCTGGCGAATGCCAGCACAGAGCAGCCCTTACAACTTGATAGCCCAAATTCTCGTGTGGTCTTCGACAGTACTACTAGTGACCGTGGATGGCACCAGACCCCGGCTCGACTCCCCCCATGAACTTTGCGGGAGCATCATTCTCTGGCTGTGCTTTTTTTCCCTCCTTTTTAGCGTTTTCTCTGTGTTCACCAAACTACAGACCGGTCTTCTTTCTGTTCCGGACGCCTCTTCTCGTTTGCAGCTGTGTGGCATGCGGCAGCATGTAGATGTACAGTACATGTACAAGTGTTGCAGATCTATTCTTCACTGAGTATGCAAATGTACAAGCGTATAGTCTAAACTATGCAGTGTAACTTACATGGTATACCTCTGGCGCCAGATGCGTTGGTGCTTACGGGAAGCGCAATCCAACATAAATACGCGGGCAGGACTTGCAATCATCCAGGCCTTCGCGCCTGCGCCGCTCGGGCCTGGATTCCGCGATTCTTCCCTCGTATTCAAAAAGGATTGTGTGTATACTTACAAGCCCTTGTTTAACTCGTTTCCTTTTCTACATCACTCACCACATATACATTCTCCAGCAACTCTGGCTTTTTACTACAGATAGCACACTTTGAATTTAGCGACACACTAAACAAATCTCCTATCTAATGGCCAAATGCATGCAAATGATATCAATTACACCTTTTCTGTTCTATTGTTCAACAGCTATCTATATCAAGTGCAGGATGTGGTCTTCTGTATTTCATACACCGACCTAATGCCATTTTGCAACAGTTAAATTTCGCTAGAAGGCAGCCAACTCAATAAATACACTAGAAAGAGGGCATATGACAAAGGCCATCAAAGTCTTGTCAAAGTTAATGAATTTGAACTTGCATTCTATTTTCCGAAGGGGCAAACTTCCCGCCTCCCTAGATTACAGGTACACTTAATCAATGCTCAACATTAACTTAGCTATCATGATCAATCCTTCGAATTGGCAGCTAGTTGCCCCGATGAGCTTTGTCAAAGTGGATGATGGCGCTGCCGAAATGTCAATAGCTAGGCTTAGACTTGCCAGGATTTTGTATTACCACATCTCTGACTAAATCGCTATAACCTGCCCGATGGGCAGTCGGTAAATGAGCTATTTTCAAAAGTGTAGTCCACGGTCTGTTTGTGTGGGTACTATAGCTGTCCATACAGCTGGATAAAGTTAATTTTCAATGTTCTGAACCAGTGTCGCTTATATTACCGTGCTTTAGACTGCACTGGTCGAAATCAGCTTGATGTCCATTGGTTTTCTCTATGCGTTATGTTCATATAATATACTGTCGCATTACGCTGACTGGCCATCTGCCCTAGCTACTACACGTGCATGTGTATAAATTTCCATCTCCGACTGGAAATCCGTTGGTTTGAGGCGTCTACCTCACTTTTACACTCCGTGTAGGAAAAAAATTGGGAAAAGATGTTCCAGGTGGCCTTCTTGGTACCTGTTGAGACTACACAGTATCATGCAGTGGAAGGACCAATGCCATGTTTGTCTGTTCTCCAATGATCATCGAGGCCATAACCAGTTGCTGGTCATGGTCACAAGAAACACAAGCTTCATGAAGCAGTATCAGCTAAAATAGAACAACGGCACACGGAGCTGTTCATAGAAAAGAATCGGCCAGTGATTAGCTGCCTTCAAAGTACTACGAATTAACAAGGAAATACCGGCCTAGGATTTCTCAGATTTATAAATGTACAGGGAAAGTTTAATATGTGTACGTCAGTGTCTAATTGGGTGATCATCGGAATTACAGCTGGACAAATTTGTTGTGTCCAGTATGCCATCAATTCATATTTAGAAGTAAAACTGTAGCGTGGAATATCACACCAAGGTCTATATTATTTCACTACATTAGGTATTTTTACACTTTAAAGAAGTTCTCCATTTCCCTGTTCTATGCCCTTCCCAATAAAGTTTTGAATTCCATGTGAAGAGTGATTTCTGCCGAAGTGCTCAAAACAACAACCCACGTGTTTCAGAGCGCATGGCTTTAATGGTCTTAAGGCGAGGCATCCAAGGCTGTGTTAAGGTGTAAATTTATGGTTTGTGAGCTGTAAACTGGGGAACGCTGTATACCCCAGTCGCAGATCAGAAGAGTGACAACCTTAGTTTAGCAACTCTAAGCAGCCTTATAGTCCCAGTTACAGCAGTAATGGACCTGCTCTGCTGTGCTAAGTCTTTGACCGCGGCCATAAAGCGGCGTTTAGTGCTCCAACGGTTGTTGATGTCATCTCAGATTACTCTACTCAGAATTCTAGCTATCTTCAGGTATAGACATTGTGACAGTGCTAACCGGGATGTGGTCACCGCCTAGCAGACACTAGTTGAGCCTTTTGATACAAATACAGACCTGCGGCATGTGTAGTTCACTTCTACTGCGTAATTTCTCATAATTTTCGGCTCTGATCTGTGAACCACTGCGCTAACAGCTGCAATTTGCATCGAATACTTCTGCTGCCCACATTGGCAAGATGAAGTGAAAATCCAGCCCACTTTGTGCCCAGTGTATGCATTTACAGTCACGTGAATACAGTTTGTCTGTCTAGACTGGCAGATCTAGACTCCCAGGGTTGACTGGTACAGCGCTGTTGCAATACCTGTCGAGCAAAAATGTGGTGTTAAGCAGAATCTCCAGGAGGTGTGCTCCGAGCGAAACAGCTAGCTCTTCTCTATAGGATTTCCCCTTCGTCTTACTTTCTGACCGGGATTGCGAAAATAGCAACAGGCGTAGTTAGAGGAAAATGCACAGTATAACTCTAATCTCCAAACTAGAAACGCATCTAGAGTAGAACAAGAATGTGTGTGCATGTATAAGTGGGTTCCATATACTGAATACCTGTCAGCTGCAATTTCTATCGTTTCCGGTACAAATTCGTTCAGCATCGTACAGCGCACGGCCTTGTATGTTCTTGAGCGCAGAACCTACTAGTGCCTATACAGAAGGACAATGTTCAGGCCCGTTCTGTTTTCATAGCTCCGCTCTAATGATGCTCGCGTCAATCTAGGATATCCCTTGCCATGATCTACAAGTTTTCTAACGGGCAAAAAAATGAGACTGAAGGGCCTGCTAAGGCTCGGTGCGCAAACACAATTTCTTCCTGCTTTGTTTCCGCACGCTGTCTGAACATGTTGAACATTTTCTCTTCAAATTAGTTCACTTGAAACATTTGGGGAAGTAGGCTACTTAGTGTCACTTCTGATCATGTCCAGACACGGGACTAGTAGATGCTGAGAATGCAAATTTTACCAGTTGCAACATAGATGCTTCCTTTGACGGCTCCAAGAGAGTGCGCTCACAAGAAGCCCAGATGTTATCATTTTATCTTTTCACCGGCATAATATATATGCCCAGCGGACCCGAACCTGCGGCGACCCAGTGACTAGCTGAACGAAAATTACGATCTAAACCGCTCGACCACTCCGCAGAAATCGGATAGGTAAATGATATATAACCCCGGCCAGATTGGTCTTTCGAAGAAGCCTAGGTGTGTAGCAAATTTGGACTGTAGAGGAAACGCCAGTACACGTGTCGGATGAGGGTTTAGCTACGTAAATTTTTATTCATTTATTTTCTAGTCATAATTTCAAGGATTGACCAAACGTCAACTTAATGGGTATATAGAGGATATGGCCTACACCGATCTACTGGTTAGCCCATTAATTGCGGCACAGCTGTCTCTGGAGTACAAAGAGGCCTGCCAAATGGAGGATTTCTACAGTGAATTGAATAAACTGAGATCAGAAAATAGCCAGACAGGGAGAGTAAATAAATTTTCTGATAATGAACATGGGATCATCAAAAACTGCGACAGCTAGACAAATGTTAAGCAGTGCAGATTAGAAAGGCCTAGAGTCGCGTGTGATAGTGACACATTGCAAGTTGACAGCAGCAAAACTATAGAGGCCACCGAAGACACACCACCCGAGCTAGACTAGAAACAAGAGGAAGCCAACCTTGCCCCGTTGCGGATGAGATGTACATTATTCATCTAAGTAAATAGCTGTTATTGGCACAAACGCTGCACTTTTTTCCACTGATGAGGTCACAGCTTCTCCCTTCGATCATATGTACACAAATGATGTAATATTGCTACCTTTCCCGCTATACTACGCATGTCTAATTGTACCGTATTGGAAATATTCTGCACAAACACGCACACAAATAGAAATGCCTTTATCCGTTGGTGCCTGTTTCCACAATACAGCTGAACTGGATTATAATACATGACAGGTGACAGTGTGCACAAGCACAGCCACCAGCTTCAGGTACAGCATTGGAGAATTTGCAACAACTGACAGAGCAAAATAACTGAAATGGTGAGTATTTGGTGAGTATTTGTCACGATACTGGAGTATACTGCACACGTCTCAGGAATATTTTCACCAGTTTCTCTTAATTCAAACTATCGCTCTACTGGATACCTGTTAACCTGCAGACCACACAGCTGAAAAAGCTGACAATAGCGAAAGTCTACAAGGGGCCATAGTGCACTTGAAAAAAATTATTTCTCTACAGCTACAACATTAGCCATTAGAGATTTTGGCAAAGCTGTCACTGGCAATCACGTGCCCCAGACTGTCCAGAGTACTCGTAAAGTCACCCACAACCTGTCCATCTACCCCGTGTCTGATCGCAGTCCAGCCATGTTCGTAGAGGTGTATTCGTCACCATTTTGTATTACAGAGTTATGACAGTATGCCACATGTCCTTCGATTTTCTAGATCAGCGCAGTCATCGACAAGGTTTGCCTAGCAGATCTGGAGAATATCAGTGCGTTAATGATAACAGCCGGCCATGAAATCGCAGAGCGCAACAGAGGCCATGACACTCAGCTGCAGAGACTTCATCTTTTAGAACACCCGATAGAGTGGAGGTCTGAGATATGCTCAGCGGCCTTGGAGCTGCCTTTATTATGTTCCGTGATCTAGGGGTGAGAGCATTCGGGGTGTTGTCCATGGCTAAAGTTATGACAGCGTCCGGAAAGAGATCGACCGACAGCAGATCAGATGAATGTCTTGCAGCCACAGCAACATTTGGCGCATGGTACTACAGCCAGAGCCAGCTAGACAGAGCTATAATTTGTGGGTGAACGTTGCAAGTCTTCTCCGGTTATGTAGACGTTCTGGACCACTTTACTGCCAGCGCCAGTACTCATACACGCGCCCTCGTTTACCACAACAGCACATTTATTGTTTCGTCTTAATGAAGTACTGCCTGCATATGATTACTCCGAGGCTTCTTGCAGCTGCAGCGTGAAAACTTCTAGACGTGCTCATGCTAGATAAGTTGCGTGCAATGCAGGCGTAGGCACCAAAGAGGTCTTGTAGTGTACTTATTTCCCGTCAGCAGTCAACCGTAGAGCGAAGTCTCCAGCATCAGAAATCTACTTGTTTTACAATACCAGTATTTCTCATTTAGCTAATTTGTACAAACGATTTACATTCTACCCTATTTTGGAGCCTTTCGGAAAATTCGATTTGTCTCCGAGCTGTATGGTCCTCTTCTTCCTCGTTCATCTACGCAACTGCAATCTGCGGTATCCTTTCGCGTGCATGTCACTGTACCATGCAGAACACGTAGAAGTACAGCAATTGTATTGGCGGATCACGCATCTGATTCTGCAGCGCAATTTACGTTATCACAGAGTAGTCAGTATACTGAGTTTTGGTAACCAGAGTGGTAAGTGCTCGCGTATGTACAGCTGTGTCCTGGCTAGCTGGGGTGCTACAACTCGGTGTCCACTTACACCGCCCACTATTACGGAGCTCATGGCTGGCGTGTAGTCTGACTGTGAAATGTCCATTCTTTGTGCTAACTATAAACTCGGGCTTTGCATGGTGAAAAACTATTTGTGGTGCACTCCTCACGACAACATGTTATTGGGGCATTGATAGTAAGTCTCAGACGCTGCTAGTATGGCCTGCATTTCGCGTTGCTGAACATCCGTCTACAGCTGCCAAGAGACCAGCTAATGATTTCCTCTTCAGTACAATAATTATTGTCACAACTTGCAGCACTTGGCAAACGGTGCCAGCCCAGTGGTAGAAGACAGACTATTTGTCTGCCACAGTCATGGGTGAAATGACAGCTGTAGATCATGGCGGTGGTTAACCTTAATCAGGCCAGTGTTCCCATTTGGGATCATGATATTTAGGAAACGATTTAAAAAGGACGCAAAGAAAATTGAGGTTTCCAACAGGTGCTTATGTTTCCTCAAGGAGTGATTTATGGGTGTACTTTGGTTATTTCCGTTCAGGTGGGCTTGAAGCAGATTTCTGTGGCCATTTTGAGGGGCATTTTTTGCCCTTGGCACCACCATGTTTATTATAGTTTCTAGTTCTGAACCATGGGAGGCTATCTGTGCTAACAGCCACAAAGTGTGCTGTAGGGATCTTATCTAAGGCAGGAACGTCTGAAAGCAGCAGCTCTAATCGCAAAAAGCCTGTCTAAATTCTATTGTAAAGTTCATGTTCCCAAATGGGAACACTGGCCAGATTGGGGTGTAGAATGTACCCTATATTCTTACTTTTGGCTATGTGAACTGATATGAGGATTCTTTGCCACACTTGATCAAACCAATCATGTTAATGTCTTCAGAAGTCAAAGTGGAGGAGTATCATTGCTATGGCAACCCATATTTCCCCCCAAAAGTGTTTGCCAGCCAAAAGAGCAATAAATTGGGTAGCCCTCCATCACCATTACAATCTGGTTACTCCTCGGGTCTATATGTGTAGTGACTTGTTACCATGGGGTGCCTCTGATTTCTACCTGTCTTGGCTCAGTACACTCACGAGTGTTTCCCAGCCAGGAGGGCCATATATTCGGTGGCCCCTGAACGTTGCCATCAAATTGTTAGGGGTGATTTACTTGATGAAGATTTTCTCCCTGAGCCAGCTGGTGAACTGGAACTTGAAGATTTGGAGAGTGATAATGCAGACGGCCTCGACAGTGGATCAGATGGTGAACTGTCTCATGATGAGTCTCAGCCACGAGCAAAGCGAACAAGCACTGGAGCAAGCTGCTGGGCAAAGAAGACCCAATTTAACACCATTTTGCAGAGCAAAAGCCTGCCTGTATTACCTGATTGCCACCCTGAGCTCATCACATGCTCTCCGATGGAGCTTTGGCGTTTTTTCTACCCGCATGAGTTGCTTAGTGAAGTCGTAAGGCAGTCATTGCTATATGGTTCTCATGACAGGAATGATAACAACTTCTCTTTGTGTGAAAAAGATATGGAGAGGTTCTTCGGCATTCTGCTATTGTCAAGGTATCACACTCTACCCTCTGAGCAGGACTACTGGTCAACACAGCCAGATCTTGGGGTGGAGGTTGCATGACAGGCTCTAAGCAAGAACAGATACAAAACAATCAAGAAGCATCTCCACTTTGCAGATAACGAGCAGCTTCAGGAAGGCAACAAGGTTGTCAAGGTGTCATTGCTGTGTGAGTCATTCAACCGTCAGCTGGTGCGGTGTTGAATTTTTCATCCGCAAACCAGCATTGACGAGTCCATGGTCCCTTACTATGGTCGTCACAGTGCCAAAGTGTTTATAAAGGGCAAACCAGTGCAATTCGGATACAAGATTTGGTGTTTCTGTGGCACCAATGAGTACCCTTACCACTTACAGATCTACACAGGCAAAGTTCCAGGAAGAGCTGCCGTGCCACTAGGGTCTTGAGTTGTCAACAACATGGTCGGTGTCATTTCTGTAAACTCCAATGTAGCCTTCCATGAAGTCTTTTTTGACAACTTCTTTACCAGCTATTCGTAGCTTGAGCATTTGGCCACCAGGAACGTCTGAGCAACGGGTACGATTCGGGAAAACTGTACTGGTGGAGCCAACGAAAAGCTGATTTCGACAAAGCATCTGAAGAAGTCTGATCATGGATCCTTCGACTACAGGTGCAACAGCAAAGTTTATGTGGTCAAGTGGAATGACCACTCCGTTGTTTCAGTTGCCAGCAACTATAACACGCACGAGCCAGTAGCAAACGTCAAGATGAGAGTCAAGAACTCAAGTGTTACCGTACAGCAGCCTAACCTGGTTCGCATGTACAACGTTGGCATGGGCAGTATTGATCTCTTAGACCGTCTGCTAGGTTCATACCGCCCAACAATTGGAGGTAAAAAGTGGTATTGGGCGCTTTTCATCAACCACTTGAATGCAACTGTGGTGGCAAGTTGGGGACTCCACTACGCTGTCCAGGAGAAACCACTCAGTGACATCAGTTTTCTCCATGAAATCGCAGTGAGCCTCACGAAGTCGGGAGGACAACCTGCTCTTAGGGCACCCCTGTTGCTTCTCTACCTCCGAGTGTACATTATGACACCATTGGCCATTTGAAGGAGCAGACGACACAGGGAAGGTGCAGGGTGTGCAAGGAAAACACCTGGCTACAGTGTGCAAAGTGCAAAGTGAGGCTCCACTTTGGGACAACCTGCAGTGAGAACTATCACTCTCCTTCAACGCCCTGAACAGTTTCTACACATTCTCCAGAACACACAGTTTCTCAACAAATTCACTCTTCTTACTTTTCTGTATTGAATGTCTCTGGATAGCTTGTCTAAAGTTTATAGATTTCTGCAGAATATCGCTCATCTGTGAACCCCCCATATTTTATCCCCTAATCTGGCCAGTGTTCCCATTTGGGAACATATGCAAATTTTGGAAACTATCTATCACAGCAGCTTCAAACTTAAAACATGTCTATTCTGGGTCTAAATGAGCTAGTTGCTGCAGAAAAAGTAGCGGAGAAAGTTCATTCTCCTGCCTTGGCCTGATAAAGGTTAATTAACAGCGAGCCAGAGCCTATAATGCCAACAGTTTCAGTGTACAGCAGCTGACCGTAAGTGCTAACGTAT
>JAOWAW010148628.1:0-10278 GCA_028565695.1 Nicola tetela | reverse complement strand
TAAGATACAAGCAAAACAGAGGGACAGAAAGGGAAGAGATAGCTGAGTGCGTGGACATCATTTTCTTCTTGAGAAGCCGTACACTTTCAATGAGGCTCATCCTGATCACGCACCATGCCTGGAATTGACATCATCCAAGGAAGTGAACACCAATCATTGTGAAGAAGCCAAGCATCAATTGGAATGTTTTAAGGTTATGACACAACTGACACGACATGTGTTCATGTGCGTAAAAACGTGCATAGAGCATTTCACAACTTTCAAAGCGTGTGTCCTGCGCTTTGTAACAGACACGCCTGTTCCATGGTTTCGAATATGGTGCCAGATTTTTGAATTCGAAAGGAGAACTGAAATTGAAAGCAAAGAGATCTTGAGTTCAATATTGCAGTTTGTGCAAGAAGTTTGAAGAAAATTACTCAAAGAGAGAACAGATGAACAGCAGATCATGGAGGACATGGACATGGGTTTGTTTTCATCCTCCTGGCCTATTGGCATTTGCAGTGGATGAGAAATTTGGTTATCACTAATTGCCCAAGGAAGCCTCAGTTGATGTGGATTCATCCAATTTTCCAGTGTGAGAGAGGAAGAGGTGTTGGGAAGTTTCACACACTATACCTGAAATTGAGGAGACACCCAAGGAAATTCATGTAGTATACCAGGATGAGCGTGGTGCAGTTTGATCTGTTTCTCCAGAAAATGTCTCATTTTGTTAGGGAACAAGTCTGGCATGGCAGTATACTTTGTCAAACCATTAGTACAGCAAAACGACCAATAATTACCGAGATTTTTGTCACAAGGAATGCCCTTTGTCACTTTATTGTTTGTGTTCCGCCATGATGTCTCAACTATTCATGAAATTGTTTTAGAGGGTACTCAAGCTGTGTGGCTAGCTTTGAAGGACTATTGCTCTGTTCCAAGTGGTTTGCAGGAATGGAAGGAGGTTGCCAATGGTTTTGAACAAAAAGGCATGAAATCTTCCCCATTGCTTGGGCGCTGTGGATGGGAAGCATGTGCAGATAGAGGCCCCAGCAAATTCTGGGTCAACCTTTATTAACTACAAAGGAAATTTTTCCATTAACTTGATGACTGTCAGCGATGCAAGATACAGATTTCTCTCCATGGACATTGGAGAGGCAGGTCGTCATAGCGATGGTGGAGTTTTTGCAGTGAGTAAATTTGGACATGCACTGTTGAATAAACAGCTGCTGTTGCCTCCTGACAAAGACCTTGCTCCCATTGGCCAATTTCCTTATTATTTTGTTAGTGAAGTCTTTCCTTTGAAAAGTAACTTGATGCGGCCGCATCCAGGACGAAACCTAAATGAAACCAGGAAGATCTTTAATTACCAACTGTCTTGAGGTAGAAGGGCCATTGAGAATGCATTTGACATTTTGGTTGCCCATTGGAGAATACTCCACCACCCTATTATTGCTTGACCAGATAATGCAGCGCAATTCACACTAGCCACTGTTGCCCTTCACAATCACTTACGGTCTGAAGAGCCAACCGTGTACTGCCCTGCATGATTGACAGACTTGGAAAATGCAGATGGGAATGTTGCAGAAGGAGAATGGCAATCAACCCCATCTGTCCTGACATCCATCCCTCATTCACATGCAAACCGTCATTCTGATGACACTGGCAAGAACCGTCATGCCTTGACCCGATACTTCACATAATGTACCAGTGCAGTAAGTTGGCAGCTTGATCATGTCTGGTCTAGCGGGTCACAAGCCAGGTAGAATCTGTATGGTCAGGAAGATTCAGTGTCATCAGACAAACAGCTTGCACACTGACTCAGACATACTAGTGTCTTTGAAGAATTTGTGTGTGTTGCTGTCATTAGCCATTATGGGCTCTTCAAACTGTGATTTGACAATTAACTTTTAATATACTGGGCCTATCAACCTTTATGTAACCTGTCATTGATAATTCACTAAGTCCTTATCTTCTTGCTTTGTTCCTTTCTCAATCATGTATATGTATGTGTAAAAAAGTGAGTGATGCTATGTGCAATTTACTCCTTGTTTGGGGTTCCTAACTTCAATAGTAACCATGTCCAAATTTATAGAGATATTATAATGTGAGTCCTTTGGTCATTTTCTTTCACCATTTCTTATTACTTCTTCTTTCACCATTTCTTATTGCTCTTGCAGACTTTGAAGCAAGAACTAGTTTCACAGTGTACAAATGAAAATGAGGAAATGCTGGTGCATTATTGGCTGCACGTTTTCATAGTAAATTTTGAAGCAGCAGAATGGAATGCAAATAGTATGGCAACAAAAGGAGTAGTAAGACACTTTGAAGTGGTGTATTGTACTGTCACAACATTCATGTAGAATCCTCAGGCTCAGGAAATTCGGCTTCATTGATCACCTACATAATGTGCAGCTTGCACCTGCATTATCGACTGCACAGAGTTTTTCATTGAGCATCCATCCTCAATAAATGCTCTGGTGCTGACTTACTCATTGTACAATAGCAGAAACACCAAGGTGTTGGCGGGGGTCAGCCCAAATGGCCTTATCACATTTGTATCTGACATTTCGGGTGGATGTGTGTCAGATAGACACATTTCTGAGCACTGTGGGTTTCTCAACCTAGTAGAGCCTGAGGACAACATTGTGGCAGATCGTGGCTTCAACGTTGACAATCTACTTGCAACACATAACATTCATCCTCTTCGTGTTGAAGGAGCATGTCAGCTTACATCTGCTCAGGTGGAAGAGATGTGAAGGATTGCAACTTTATGAATCCTTGTGGAGAGGTGCATTGGCTATACCAAGAAATATCACATTTTTTGACGGTGCCATTCCCCTAGTTTTAGCTCCTGTGGCCAATGACATTATTAAAGTGTGTTTTTTTGCTGTGTAACTTTCACAGTCCAAGAGTTCCTTCTGTTTAATTTATGATGTGAGCTGGCCACTGTACAATTAGCAGAGAGCGGAAGATGAAGAATGTACAGTTGCAAGAGATAATTAAATGATCACACATGTAGAGTGCTGTGAGCATTCTTTTGTAGCAGTTGCATGCATTATTTGCTGAACGTTTCATTAATGTGCTGGTCTTTGATAAGCATAAAAATCAGCTAAATGTGATGGGAAAAATTAGAAGACAGTGTGCCATGTGCTGCGCTGCATATTAGATGTTCCCACATATCATGTGATGGTTTTCATAGCATGGACCAATCAGCAAGCAGAACAGGCGGGCCGGACAGGCCGATCCTGCCCACTCAGGATTGGCTTTTTACCCTCTTTTTTTGTTTTCTTTTTAGGCAAAGGTCGTGCATGCACGCCCATGAAGATTGCAACAAAGTTACTAAAAACATCAAGATATCACCAAATGTCAAAACAAATACAATAAATAGAAGAAAGACAGAAACAAAGAAAGAAAGAAAAAAAACAGCTGCATGTCCTTGTTTTAAGTTAGGCTCAACATGGTAAAGCCAAATTTCCTTCTTCTCCTTGAAAATCCCGGCTTTGCAATGAGTAATGGCGAACTTAATGATGAGCTGAGGGCAAAGAAAGCCCATTTCACCGGCGTTACTGATGCTGAGCTAGACAAAATAAATGACAACCAGATTCCGAAGTTGATACAAGAAACAACAAAAAATTGATGAAGATTGTCCAGGAATACATGAGAGGAAAAGGTATCAAAGAAGATTTACAGACAATGTTGACCGAGAGACTAGCCACACTGCTAAAGCACCCCTACGTAGAGCTTCGGCAAAAAGATGGCAGTTTTTATTCAAAGAACAGCCTGCTTTTTTGCAGAGCAGCCATACACTGTCATCTTCAGCAAGATTTGAAATGCCAAGTTAACATATTGAGTGATACAGAATTACAAGTGGCAAATGTGACCTTGGATGGTCATCTAAAGGAACTAAAATAACAAGGGATGACAAAACCTACACAACACAAGGCAGCAATCACTTCTTCTGACTTCATGATGCTGATGAACTATTTCAAGATGCATGAAAATCCTGTCATCCTTACAGAGAAGGTTTGGTTTTACCTATCTTATTATTTCTGCTTTCAAGGAAGGGAAATGCAAGCAAACCTGTGAGTAAGTGACATTGACATTACAACTGATGATGCTGGTTGTGAGTACATCACCCTATTGACATCCTTTCCTACCAAAAACTATCAAGGAGGCTCATTGAGTGCTGAAGAATTATCTTCTGGCCGAATTCAGCATCCTGAGCAAGTGGGCGCAGTAAAACATTTACTGTCAAAGCTCAACCCATCTTCAGATTACCTTTTCCAAATGGCTAAGAAGGGAATCACCACCAAAGTGTCTGGATCCTCAGGCTTGTGGTTCACTGGCCAGCCACAGGGGAAAAACACCATGGCACAAATGATGAAGCATCTCTCACAAAAGGCAGGATTGTCCAGAGAGTACATTAACCACTTGGTTCAAGCAACCTGCATCACTAAACTGTCAGAGTCTGGCATCACCGATTCTGTCATTATGTCTACTTTGAGGCACACGTCTGTTGAATCATTAAAAGTATAAAACAGGCCAACAGACACCACACTTCGGAAAACAGCTGCCATTCTTGACGGGGAGGAATGTGAGGAAGTCGACAAACTTTTGGCCATCGTGGCATTCACTAACCAGCTCAGGCAACTCGATGAGCTCAATGCCCGTCTTGTTTTGTCTCCTGGCCTGTCACGGAAATGAAAGGGCTACCTTAAAGTTGTCTGTAACTTAGCAACATTTGCCATTTTCTTTATCTTGCATGGATGTTGTTGAAAAACACATGCGTCGTGAAAAAGAGAAGAGAACAGATGTTTCTTTTTCCTAACCATGCAATCGAGACTGAGTTGTATAACAGCCTGAATCAGAAAGTCACCACAAGTTCAGCCCCTGTCGACTTTGCCAACACTACCTTTTCAGGATGCACTATAAACTTCTCCTTCTCTCAACCTTTGAAGACCTGAAAGACCAGTTTCTCTTGTTCTTACCTCCCACCAATACTAACTGATGTTTTTGATTGTAGAGTCTACATGTTTGTGTGTTTGGTTAGTTAGAAGAAAGTCTATATGGGGATATGTCTCTTTTAATAATTTTTCAAAACGTATTTGGCAACATGAGCTGACATGATGCATGTGGGAACTGCAATCCTAGCGCCCTCGTACTCAGGCTAGATCGGTCTGCATCTGGCCCGAGTGCCTGAGGCCTTTGTACTCGTGCAGGATTGCTTACTTATGATAAGCCAAAATTTTAGCCTTGGTAGAATGGCATATGCTTGCTTGGCATAGATGATGTAACTTTATTTTTCTGTTTGTCATGGAAATTGTGCCATCATGTCATGGAAATTGTGCCATTATGTCATGAAAATTGTGCCATCAATCTCCACGGCTTCAAGCAAAGACAGCAGGTCAATATCTGAGCCATCTAGTTTGAGTCCACGTTAGACTCAGCACATAACAATTTCAGCCAATAGAGCACTCCTGAAGAAAGCCACTAAAGAAGACTGCAACATGTCCCAAAATCAGCATCAAAAGAGACTCGTTCAATGAACACACCCCTTTGTCCAAATGACAAAATCACACCATTCACGACCACATACAGCCAGCTTTCCTTGCACCTGAGTGTAGCACTGATGACCTCGGTCAAGCAAATTGGTATCTTCTGTTGCTCTAAGGCAAAAATTTCCTGGGTACCTTGCAGCAATTTCTACAGGCAGCAGTTCAGTGATGTTTACCCCATCAATAGAGTATGGGCACTTGATTTCCAGTACCCCAGAGGGTAAGCTAAATGATGGGTCATCCACTTTGCCATCTGTAGATGTAGCAAGGAAGGTTGCTGCTGGCATGATGTTCAGTCCAGAGGGAGCCACAGAAAGACCAACATGACCTTTTTGTCACTGGGAAGCGACATATGCTTTATGGGCCGTGTCTTCATTGTTCATTTTTTTATACCCCAGTTCATTGCTGGAGAAAAAAATTGGGATAAGTTTGAGCTTGTAATGCGCTCTTTGCGCAATTGATGCCACAAGTCACTCTTTGCCTGACTTCATGTCACTTTCTCCACACAAGCAGCTTACTCTTCAGAGCAGACAAACTCAGACAGTGTACACAAAACTGTTTCTTCAACATCATCCAGTGGAAGCCCATATAAAAAAATCAGCAGTTCTTGGAGCATCTTTTCTGTCAAAGATGATAAGTTCTTTGGTAACTCTGCTGTCATAGTCCTCCATACCAGGTCTCAACAGAACACAGCCATGAAAAAAAGAAGGCCACTATTCAGACAGACTTTTTGCATGGTCTCAAGAAACCTCTCTTTAGCTGTATGGTCAATAGTTTTGTCCTCTTCTTGACAAGGATCAAAATTGGGCAATCTTCATAATGGAGTTCTCACTTCCTTGGAAACTCAGTCTTGTTGAATGTCATGTCTATCAAGGCAACTGGAGTAACATCTCTTTTGGGTGCTCTGGACCAGCTGCATGGTCTACCTGTTGTGATAGTTTCTTCAGGAATTTTGTGTGCCTTTTTTCCATGAGTGAAGCCAAAAAAAATAATAGTGCAGCAACATGGGAACAAGTACCACCCTTCCCAGAAACACAGATGCAAGAACCATCACCAACAGCACCAGAAGAAGTAAGTATGCTGACGAACATGTTCTAGGTTGTCCCTATGGTCCAAGATGCATGACCATGTGCCTTAAAGTACAGCACAGGGATCTTGCAATCAATGACTTAAAGTACAGCACAGGGATCTTGCAATCAATGACTTAAAGTACAGCACAGATCTCGCTGTCAATGAACAGCTTGCACCAGACATTCCTGACAAGCTGGTTGTTAAAATATCGATATCCTTTCAAACTCTTGTATGCCTCCTTCTTCCCTTCGTCAAACAGGTTGTCATGGGATTCTATCAAATAAGTGTAAATGTGCAAAAAGAAAAGGAAGAAAGCAAAGGTGCAGTCTTTCATCATCTGTTGGTAATATTGACGAAAGATAGAAGGGAGGAAAGTACTCAACGCTCTTCATCAGCTAACAGCACTAGAGAGCCTCGTGATGTTGCTGCTTCACCGGCACTGGAAGAGAATCATTCAGCAGTAATACCATGGTTGGAATAAGACAAAATGCATCCAAGAATAACTGCTTTCTTGTCACTGTGGCAGACCTTCACACTGAAAGACCTAGCATAAACCGCAACAACTGAGGTCTTGTTTTTGATGTGAAAAGTGACTCCAACTCATTCAGGCCATCCTGTGATGGGCTCTGCGATGACAGTAGTTCTGAGACATGATTGACAATATCACCATGAGCCCCTGAGAGCACTTCCAACATACTTGAACTTATTTTTCTCCAAGAAAACGGCGAACATAGACTACTATTCAAAGCAGGAAACCTGTTTGACAATCTATGAGCTCGAGCATCAGTTGATAGAAGGAACTGCCACTTTGCCTGGCCAGCGTTTTGCCCACAATCATAGTCATCCTCGAACCCAGACAAAAACCTTGCATTGGTCACACAGATTATAAGAAATTTGCTGAGGGGAAACCCAAATTACCAATGTGTGGTTTGAATGAGATGCCAACCACTGGTTCAATGTCCATTGTGGACACTTCAACCGAGACTGGCCTGACTTTCATTTGACACACCACCAATGGCCCACAATGGACAACTAGTGGGTTATATGTATGTTACACCCCCCATTGGCCTGGTCAAGGCATTTCCACATTGAACACATTGAGTATTCATAATATGGCACTTCATGACAACACAAGTAACCTGACTTAACGGCCATAGACTGAATTGCATTTACATTGGCAGCAAAGCTGGCACATACATAAATCATTTTCATCATAATGTACTGTTGCTGTGAAAATTAATGGCATTTGCAAAATCCACCCTTTCCCTGCAAGAGAAGCTTCAGGCTGTGGTCAACAAGCTGGCTGCGTGGTTTAACTCATGGGCGTTAACAGTAAATAGTCTAAGTCAGCACAAAGGCCATCTCCAGACATCGTTATTACTCTAAATGGTGAAAGGATTTCTCTTTCGTACCCTGCTTAACATATGTTGCACTACCAATGTACCACATGTTCAGCACCAAGACTGCCTCAGAATTCATGTCTTAACTGCAAGTTTCCGCAACCCAGAAGTTTCTGTGGCCATTGCAGAGGGGGAACCTTCGACCTGTTGCAACCAGATTGCTGGCCATTGGCTGCATTAGCAGGGTGACCACTTACAAGAGGTGGTTTTCTATGTAAAACACGTCTGTGCAATGACAACTTGGCCACATATGGTGGGTGGCCACTTAGAAGGGGGGGGGGGTATAAGAGGGGGACCACTGTAATAACCATGGCTTTTTCAGCACTAATTATACTGACCCCCATCTGCAGTTCCTATGGAACATTAATGGCCCATGAAATCGACACAAGAAACAACCTCTTTTGCTGGGCAGTCGAGGTCTACCTCTGGCAACATAATGAGATAGACATTGAGCAATTCCAGCTGATGTACTTGCCCAGCACAAGCGTGGACGGAAGCAGGACCATTGGCATCTTGATTTGGGACTGCCAGGACATAACCCAGCCCACACACGCACAGCTAATCACCTTACTCCCGCAGGTGAAGCAGCAGCTGGCTCAGCTTCAGAAGCCGAGCCAGCTGCCACTTTGGCCACCTCATAGATACTGACCAGGCAGTAGGTATATTCTGCAGCACCAAGGTACCACAACAGCCACATTTGTGGTGACAGTGGAGGTCATTACCCCACCATGAGCTCGCATGCGGCTCATGTGCTGGTGCTTGCACGTGTCATTCTTTTCAGCTTGTTGTATTTCGAGGGAGCCTCATGGGCAGTGAGGGGGAGGGCTGCCTGTAGGGGTTTCCCTTTTTTGCCTCAGTTGGGTGCTGGAAGCCTTTGCACAGCGTGAGGAGGATCCTATAAGGTTGGTGCATTTGCTCCCCCCCCCTACTGCTGAGTCTCTTTCCTCTCCTCTCCTTATTGCTGGTGCATGCTTTAGGTACGCTCCACACTGGTATTAGCACATCTACTGTACGGAATTTTTTGGCAACCTTGGACATTCCATTCCCAACTGAGAAAACACTAAAAATTGAGAAAGGAAAGCAGGCACCTTCATTGAGTTGGCAGCAAAGCATTTGTCTTTGGAGGCTATTCAAGAAGAGAGAGAACTAAGCAGACAGCAGCCTGTCAGTGGTGTGAAGGAGAGTGATGCCAGCTTGGTGGTAAACAACAACCAACTGGCTCTTTCTCTCTCTGCTGACGTTGATCCAGAACCAGCTGCCAACTGTAAAGATGCCCCACTCACCTGCCTGATGTTGTTCCTGCCAAATGTGTAAATGCCGTTATCACCATATGTGCCAGACCAATGATGATGGCGGCAAAATTAGCAACCATTGCTATGGTCTCAGTAAACAAGGCATGAATGGTGTCAGCTGTACTAGTACTGTCCCTGCCTCTTCAAGTCAGCCTGTCAACACTGTTGTGTCAACAGGTACAGGTTGGCAAAAGAGGGGAACAGGCAGGAGTTATAACAGCCTAAGTGGTGTTGGCCACATTTTCGGTGTTGAAACTGGAAAGATTCTCGCTGTGTCTACACGGATCAAGCAATGCTGTATTTGCAGCTCAGCAAAACAACTCGGTAAGACACCATGACCCCATTGGTGCCGTAAAAAAAATTGGTCACAGTCAGCAAAAGCAATGGAGGCTGATACATGTGTAGCAAATGTTTTATTGATTAACCAGAGCAGTGAGGGAGTTCGAGTATCAACTGTTATTGGGGATGAAGATTCGTCGGCAATTCACCATCTGAGAAGCAAAGTTGACAGCTCAATCGAAAAGTGGGGTGATATCAACCACTTGAAAAAGTCCTTAGGCAACTGGCTGTCTGACTTGACGAAGGTTCATGTTCAACTCAGTGAGACTGTCATCAAGGCTGTGCAAAAAAAAACTTCACAAATGCCAGGAGACAAAACGAAGGAGATGCAAAGGGCTTGAACAAGGCATTGAAGGCTATCCCAGATCACATGTTCGGCAGTCATGTTGGTTGTGGATTGTGGTGTGGCTACCTCCAGAACCCAGCCAACTATCGTCATCAAAATTTGCCTCATGGGAAGGACCTGACATCTCCTGCCTTCAAGTAGCTCTGCAAGAACTGTTTGACATGTACAGCAACAACAGCAAGAAGCTGGCTTTTCAAGGGTCAACACAGGTAAATGTAATTTTCAATCAAATGGTCACATCAAAAGCCCCCAAGTTGTGACATTACAGCTCATCTGAATCACTGGATCAGAGAGTG
>JAOWAW010148627.1:0-21013 GCA_028565695.1 Nicola tetela | reverse complement strand
AGGAGCAACTGCAGTATTCTCTCGGGCATCCTTTGGACCTGGAATGGGAAACATTTGGATGGATAATGTTCAATGCAGAGGAACAGAAGAACAAATAGAACATTGCAAATTCAGTGGTTGGGGTGTTCATAACTGCAATCACACTAAAGATGTTGGAGTTACTTGTCGTAAGTAATATGTTTGCAGTCATGGAGTACCGTAAGAACTTTCCATAACACTCAGAATGTCTTGTTTAAACAAAGGGTAACCCTATGGCATCAATAAATTAAAGAGCTCAGTGATAAGTGGTTGCCCATAAATTTCTGCATATGTTAATCTAAGGCTATGTGAAGAGTGTGCACTAGCAGCTCTGCTGCTGGGATGGAATGTACACACATGGAGCATCTTAGTAGGCCACAAGTAAGCAGTTGTGGTGTATGAAAAAGAATTATTCTCTAGATCCAGCAATCCTTCAGTGCAACTGAATGTCTTCTTTTACACTAATCTACTGGACTCTTCTTGTGGACTTTCAGAAGGGATAGTATGTTGGTTGAGGTGAGGTACTGAATTTCAGTAAAGTTAGATCTGCAGGTGGGACTTCCAAAGTGTAAAACATATGAAATGCGTGCATATTTAAAACTACCATAATCAAACCAAATCTAACCAAATATAAAGGTAAAGGTAAAGCAACTATATTTTTTACGTGCATTGGCCAGTAGCACATTTTTGCTAATCGAGGGCGTTTGCACGGCCTTACCTGGCACCACAGACATGGCCCTACCGAAGTAGGTGAAGCCTCCCCAATTATTTTAAGACCCTTGGTGAGGGTCCGACAAAGCCTCCCAGCCTCAGTTTAGAAGTGAGCGTCAGGCAGATTTGAACCCGCTTCGAATCGCCACCTCTGAGAATGGAACTCGCGCGCGCTAACCACTTGTGCCACTGAGGTTGGTTTAATATTCCTGGGATCTCGTCTTCTGTCCTGGTTCATCATGCTGCTACTAAACAGATTCTCTAATCACTGAATTGTTATTGCTTTGTGTACTCTGCGCTCTTTTTTATGGTCTTCATTCAATACTACCCTAAGGCTGCCAGTGAGTCATGTGCCCTGTTTCAGCTTGCTGTGCAGAGATTGCGGACATCTCACTGTGGCCAGTTGTCACATTATACTTATGCTTGTGGCTTCTTTGCTCTGCTGTTCGTTTTGTGTCGTTTTGCCAATGTACACTTGTTCCAACTTTGTGCACCCTGTTGTGTATATGATAAAGATGTTCTCCGCTGGATCCATTTGATCTTTTACATTATGAATCAGGTTCAATTATGGTGATGTTGATCACATTGCAATTTGAATTCCGATTGTTTTTGCTAGGATGTGGCATATTCTCTTTCTCACCCGAAAAAGGCTCTAGTAAAAGGACCAAAACATTGTCTCTCTTGAAATCCTGAGATTGTTGCCAAAGTCAGTGACTCATTCTGTATATACGTTATATTGTAATTTGGCAATGAATGAATAAAAGACGGAGCAATGGACCACATGGAAGACTACATGTTCCCTGATCCCAAAAAGACAATTAGCCATCTGACAGAGACTGGGGACTGTGGGAGTGCCCTGTACATATCTATGACCTCCCAAGCACTCACCTTTGTGGTTGAAATAACTCTACTAGTTTCACCATCAGTTTGAACATCATTCTATTTTCCCCTGCATTATCTGCAATGGATACTGGCTGATCATCACTATCAAAGCATCCAAATGCGCTTGCCAATTGGCAGTACAGGGATTGGTTTCCTTCAATGGAGAGCTCATGGATGGGCTCCTAAACAAAGACCTTCCCAGTTAAATTCGTCTGCACTGTCTTGTGCTTCGTTTCAGGAAGAAAGATGGTCCTCCATGGCAAGGTACTAACCCATCTTGCCTTGCTGCTAACCTACCAACTCTATTAGGCTGACCCTCTTGAACCAACATAGCTGATTGAGTCATGGCACCAGGCAGCCATCAGTGCACACAGAATTGCACTGATTCCAGTCCGATAATTCGCACAAAAATTAATGCCTGCCTTATAAGCGCTATACCGACCAATACCAGAAAGCCATTATTTTTCTGTACAAAGAGCACAGTCTATCCGAGGAAATGAAGAATCCCATGGCATTCCATGACGATGATCTTTCTTCAGAAACTAGAATGCTGATGTTGAGTTTAACCATTGTTAATAGCATGGACTTCCCAAACAGCGACTATCAGGTCTATCATTGTCATCAGAGCCCTCCTTCCAGATGAACGTGGTTCGTTTAATCCTATTGCAACTGTACAGGGGTGTGGGTGCTCTTTGAGCTGCCAGTTCTTGTCAGAACCGCATTCTATCCCAGGAAAAGAAGGATTAACCCCTGCGGCAAACCATGACAATGACCTGCGATCGCAATTAAAACGTTGAGTTCATCTTTAACTGTTGTGAATGTTGAGGATTTCAGGAACTATGACGAACATCAGAGCCCTCCCTTGAGACGAACATGGTTCATTTAATCCATAACCTGGGGTGGAAGAATCTTTGAGCCTTCCCACCTCATTTGCCCTGTAATGTCTAAATAACACCAGGAATGGTGGTTGGCAGCCATGACTTTTCATGTCTATCAGATTGAAATAACCTGCAATAAATTGTGTGCAAAAATTAGCCCTTATGTTGCCACAGCAACATTGTTAAATGTGGATTGACATTCACTGACGATGAGGGTGGCAATCTTTGTATTTCTTTTCGCTCACACTGATTTCTTTTTACTCATTCTTTTCTCTGCATCTGCAGCATTTCTCCTGTAATGTATTTTCTCCAATTCATAATTGTTTTTACAGCCCATGAAGTACACACATCTTTACTGTTATGTACAGTGTTTTGAGCATATACATAGATTAGAGAAATTTTGACCGATTCTGTAGATAATTCTCCTCTGACATATCCACTTTGAAGGTAAATTGAACTTATCATTGCAAACCTAAGTGCTAAATTTTTGTTCTGTCCTGGCTGGTAGAGGTAAATGAGAAGGGAGGAGGGGGTCAAACACCCCAGGGGTATGGACAGCAAAAAAAGCTTAGTTAAAAATTCAGAGAAGTTGTTGGCCATGCATTGAAAGGGGTGCATGTGAATAACCAGGGATAACTTAAAATGTAACTATGTTCAAGAAAGATATTCTGCAGGTGCTAATCAACATGCACAACTGATATGAAAAAGTAACAGAGAGTAGGTGGGTGTGAATACATGGAGAGACCAAGTCCGCCGGTTTTGAAAATAACATTGACAGTTAATTTACTAATTACTCTCAGGAATAAGTCATTAATATTGCTAGAAACTATTGAAGTGAAATACATGTATCTCTAAATTCTCCCATTGGCACCTTCCCAAGTTGGCACACACTTGTTTTCCAGTAGTATAAGTGAAAATAAGCATTGGCTTTAGGATATTACCTGCCCGTAAAACTTCTTCTTTCTCATCAGTTTCCTCGTAAAATCGAGCAGCCTTTAAAGTTTTAGTGGCCGTGTAAGTGTCAGCAATCGTACACCGTCAAAACAGTTTGCAAAATTTTACCACTTTTTTCACCATATGCACAGAGCTGCTTACCCTACGTACTATGCTTGCATGTGCATGGCCTGCTCTGCCAGTCTGTTATATTTGTGCAAGATGGTTACAAATGTAAGGGGAAACAAACTCTTTCTTATGCAATTCCTGGACAGGCAATACAGTTCGACTTCGTGGTGGATCAACATTTTGGTCAGGTCGTGTTGAAGTTCTACACAATGGAACATGGGGAACAGTTTGCGATAATTCTTGGGACTTGACTGACGGCAATGTTGTCTGTCAGCAACTTGGAGCTGGTCAGGTGAAAGCTGTGCATCGCCATGCCTTTTTTGGACGTGGGACAGGTAACATTTGGATGGACCAAGTGCAATGTAATGGAACAGAAACTCGACTTTGGGACTGTCCTTTCAAAAGGTCATTTAATCTCAGTTGTGGACATTCAGAAGATGTTGGAGTCACATGCAGTGAGTTCTATTCCATCCATGGGTTTTTCTCTGAAAATTTACAGGTCAATTCAGGGGCCAGGGAATTACAACAACTATCCCAACTCACCAATCATAAGAAGGAAGAGTTGACTGTAGATTAGACAAAGGGAATACTCTGGCAACATAACTGGGGATCAAACCAAGGGCCTTTCATTTTGAAGATGGATATTCAGTTGTCTTATAATGGCCACTGTTCCACAAACGAATTCTATACACAGTAGATCTACAAATGGTGCTCTTTAGGGGCATACTTTTCTAGGTTTAAATTATCTACAGTCTGTTTATGAGCAGTTATTAACCCCTCAAACTAGTTGCAGCAACCATTTCTCAGTTATTGGAGAACATTGCTTCCTTACCTGGGTATAAGCGCAGAGCATCTGAAACCATACACGACAGATGATATGTTGAACTGCCCTTTGGCATTGGGTAGAATTGCACTACTCAGACAGATTCAGCCATGGCCCACATGTGGCAGCATTGCATATTGTTGAGCAGAAGGCAAAAGTCAAAATCCACAGCAGGGTATTATACATCACACCATGGGCAGTTTCAAGCCAGTCTTCCATGTAGGCATGGATTTGATCATCCCTCACACTGATTGGTGAGTGTCATGACAACAGTCACATAACATGTGAGAAGGCCAGTTTAATTGTGTTGCTGTATTTATGAGTTCCATCATACAGACCTCAGACCTTTGAGTGAATTGAAATGCTTTTGAGCCTTCCTAAGACTGCCATGATGCTCAACACAGGGAATTCATGGTCATATTTCCCTTACACAGTGAAAAATATTTGCTTTGGAGATAAACTTAATTCTTTGTCAAGTATTTTCTGTGATATTTTGTTTTCCTAGGTCCAACGATTCGACTTGCTAATGGAGGAAATGATTGGTCAGGTCGTGTTGAAGTTTTATACAATGGAACATGGGGGACAATATGTGATGACTACTGGGATATAACTGATAGCAATGTCATCTGTCGACAACTTGGGTTTGCAGGAGCAACTGCAGTAATTTCTCAGTCATCTTTTGGGCCAGGAACGGGAAACATTTGGATGGATAATGTTGAATGCACTGGAACAGAAGAACAAATTGAACAGTGCCTTTTCAGTGGTTGGGGTATTCATAACTGTGATCACTCTAAAGATGTTGGAGTTACTTGTGGTAAGTAATCTGTTGATAGTCCTTGAGTTATGTTAATCTACTCTGTACAGTAGGTCCATGAAAGCATTGAAACAACAACTATACATTGATACTGGCATGTTAGGTACGGGATCTCCAAAATAAACATGTGCAGTTCTGGAATTGAGCAGGGAATAGTAGATACTGTGAGTAGAGATGTTGTGATAAGATGCGATTACACTGCACTCAATCTGAAATATACCGTAAGGCGGAGTCTTAACACTCAGAATGGCTTCTTTAAGCAAAAGGTAACCCAATGGCATCAAGAAATTAGCCAGGACAGTGAGAGCTGGTTGTCTTTAAAATTCTCTATTTGCCAAAATGAAGCCATATGAAGAATGTCCACTTGCACCTCCGCTGCCGGGATTGGTTGTATACAAATTGTGCATTGTAGCTAGCCACTAGCAAGCAGTTGTGGTGCGTAAAAAAGAATTATTGCCATTGTCAGGCCCATAGGGGCTGAAGAGGGCTCCACAGACAATTAATCCGTGTTAGTGCGTCTGTGTATCTGTGTGTCTGTCTGTCCTTGATGCTGCAACCATTACTAGCCAGAGCATGCTAATTGTGTCTTTTTTCCTGATCAAAATGTATGGAAGGAAGACGTACATACTTCAACTGAGCCATGCAGTGCAGCTGCACCTGTTTGTAATGTATGCCATGAATTGAGGTCTACCTTTCTAAATACATTGACAGAGAAAAACCTTTCCGAAGCCATGTGAAAAAGAGAAGAGGAACAAATTCTAGATGCCAGGGAGTCCCGGGCCCACTGCTGATTTGATTGCAACTGTGAGCTCTGAACTTTTGAAATTGTTTTTTTTTCTGATGTTGATAGCGATTGGGAGTCCCAGGCCCACGGCTGATTCGATTGCAGTTGTTGCTGTCAGCTCTGAACTTTTGATGGAAAGGGCCACATGACTCATGTAGCTGAATGCATGCACGTGGATTTGGTTCCGCCAAGCTGGAACATTTCCAGCATGCCAACACTGTGCTTTGCGAACGTGGGTTTGTCTTAGTGGCATCTTCAATATCTACATGGTAGATTGCATGATGAGCGTGTGCTTGAGGAACTCTACACTGTACACACAATTACAACCTCATTTGTCCCAACCAAAGCAGCTTAGCTTTGTTGCAACTTGTAGCAACCCGGTCATAGTCCTATATGCAATGTAGGGCTTCAATGGCTGCTTCAATGTGGACTTTGCGTGGCATTAGGCATCCGCTACATGTAAACCATATCGCTTGCGATGGCTCCATGCGGACGCCACTTGTTAACCTGAGTCAGGCCAGGTAAGGACTGGAGAGTGGCTCCCACAGATATTATTGGGCATGCGTGAGTGCTTCATTGGGCAGCAATTACGGGGGGTGTAGTCCCCCCCAATTACACGCAGTTTGCCCAGATTACCCTTCTGAGTGCCTATATGTTCTCTTCTGGCAACTGTCTTGGGTTGTCACACACCATGTGATAATTCCAGAAATTTTATAAGGCTTTGCATACTTGGGGCGTTTATTGAGGCTTTGCTTTGGGACTGACTAAGTTGTGATGTGTATCAATCGACGAGCCCTTTGATGTACGTGTTGATGTGTATGTCATGATCAAGCTGATTTGTGATGTAAGCATGTCAGTGGATACACTATCAATAGAGGTTGGGCCAGGCAACTCATGAACCAATGAAGAGCAAATCAAAATCACCACGTGCGTGAATTGTCAACAGGTTTACTGATGAAGTTTGGAGCAGACTGACCGGAAGGTCTCCAAACAATTTTCGTGGTGGATGAAGAGTAATGTTTGGAAAAATCACAGTCCCAGTATGTACTTATCCAATAAAAGTACTAAGTTTTGGGGCTCGGGAGGGAGGAAGGGCTACCATGGAAAGGAATTTCCAACACACCAGTCACAAGAAACTTATCATAAGACATTTAATCGGAAATGCCTCTGGCTTCTTCAGTCGTCAGGAAGACAAGGGAGTACAGAAGGCCAGAGACACTTATGCTATCTATCTATCTATCTGACATGTTATGACTACTCATTCAGGAACTTTTAAGTCCTACTTTTGAGGAAGGGTTGCTCTTCACTCAGCCATCGTTTGGTGGTGCTTCCTTCCTCACCAACATGGTTTCCTGCACAATAGCGTACAAGGTGGTACGGTGTACATGCTTGGATGCTCCTGGCCATGGTGCCAGCTTGGAACGTTCTGTATTGATGTCTCAAGGACTGATGATACTAGCGTCCATGATGGTCTATCTCCCTTGGCAGATCCCATAGTTTTCTGCTGGTTTGCAATATGTAGGATGGGTCTGTGAGGGTTCTGTGTGCATTCACCACTTGTTTTCTTTATCTGGCAATCCCTCCATGAAACCTGAATGGACTTGACTTTTATTCTCTTACAAAAACCTAGTGGTTTCTGTGAAAACCCTCTGTTCAGATGGTAGCATATGGCAGGAGTTAAGAAGTAGACCAGAAAGGTGGCTGTGACTTGCGTATCATAAAACTATCTGGTCCTAAAGGTTGCTGGCACTGATAAATACCCTAAAAAGCCTGTTAAAGGCATTGGCCAATTTTTCTTGAGGCAGCATCCTGCAACAGGCCTCTATTCAAATAAGGCTTTTATGCAAGATAGGCTAATATGGAACCAATACTTCACTGCAGATGTGGACAAGCCAGTTATTGCAGTTTTATTATTATGTACTCTAGCTGCAGCTTTCTTTTTCTGATGCATGCAGGGTCAAGAATGATCAGTGGATCTCATGACTAGAAACCACAGCTTATATTCAAAATGCTGCTTGTACGCAGATAGCGATGCTCAAAATTGTGCTTATTAACATGACAGGCTTCTATTCAAGTACGTCTTTTATACCCATTTTATGGTACATAGAGGTGTGAAGTCATTACAGCTACCTGGTACTCTACAACACCCCTTCTTAGAAGAAAACCACAAAACACAAAACAACAATCTGTTCTGTATTTATAACCGACCGTGACTGTGCTATTGCCAGTCTAAGATTATTGCATAGAGTCACTGGGGCTTCCCTAACCTTGGATGATAATTTTACTTTGCATCAGAAGTATTTCACCACTTGTTCTTGGATAATTACAGACCTTGCTGACAATCTAGCATTTCCTGAAGATTGAGAAATCAATAAAGAGCCAGTAGGCCTGGAAGCACTAGTGAGCCCATCAGATGGCAATGTAGGTTGCGACTTAGGAAACAGGGATGTAGAACCAGTAGGCCTGGAAGTAGTAGTGAGCCCATCAGATTGCAACACAGGTTGTCACTGATAAAATGGATCCATTGCAAGGTCGAGGAATTTTCTTGGTTGTGCTTGATAGTCTGATGCTCTGCCTGATTTTGGTCTAGCCTTGAGGGAGCCAACATTGTTTCTACAGGCTCACAAGACAAACTAATGTATCTGGGCTTTAAGACTGAGCATACTCATAATCATATAGCAGAGTCTTTCAGCTATTACACCAACTGCCTCTCCATGCTGCTCAATGACCACCCAGGGCCGTTTTGCGTCATGATAACCATCTTGCAGCACCACCTTTGTACCAAGCTGCAGATGTGGTAGTGGATGTTTCCATGTTGTGCATCATGAACCAATGCCATATCTGCCTTGGCTTGAAGCTAATGTGTGGGATTTACTATCACTGGTGAAATGTATGTTACTTGGCACATGAAATCGAGTAAGTCAATTGAATAAACGTAGAGAGGGAGTTGTGCGGATCATTCGGTACCTAGAATTTTGGATGTCAAACAGCACTTGTTGTAGATACTGGTGAAATGGCATGCGGGACTTTGAACCTGCCAGCCGTTCTCACATGACCCGATGGAAGCGCTCAATCATAGACCATTGGAGCAAGGATACCGTGGGCTGTACTTGAGGTGTTCAAAGTTGAGGCATTTTAGAAATTGAAGCATCTCAATGCTTACAAACCTAGGACCATCGTCTGATATCAATTTGGATGGCAATTCTAATTGAGCAAAAACTTCTATCAGCAGATCAATCAGTACTGTTGACGATGTAAGTAAAACCAGCAAGTTGGGTACCGTGAGCCATAGTCAACAATACTTAGCAGATGATGGCACTCAGTTGTAACCAAATCGACAGCTACTTACTCCCATACTCCTTCAATCTGTGTTGGCAAACCCCGCTTGTGTACATTGGTCTGCTTTTGCCAGCAAAATGAGCAGTGCTGAGCAAAAGTGTAGCATCTTTAGTAAGGCAAGGCCATCACACTCTTTGGCATAGACTCTCACGAAAAATTCTTGCCCTGCTTGGCCTTCATGCACCAATGCCATCGCTGCTCTTCCCAACCGCTCAGGAATCACAAATCTTGAATTGAGCATCAACACGCCATCCACCACTGACAGTTGATCACAAACCATGAGGTATGGGTCTCACAGAGGACCTACACTCTGCCATAATGAGATGCTTACTCGTTGCTGCAAGTTGGAGAGTAGAATTGTCCTAAATAGCTCCTTGACCATCTTCCAGGCCAATTGGACTTTCTTCAAGAAAAAGACTTACAAATTATGGTATAGAGCAAAATTCAGGTGCTGAGCCTTCTGAATTGCTCAATGGTGTCCAAGAAAGAGCATCCACACAAGAAACCTGTGTGCCTGGCACATGTGTGAGTTTGTAATTGTACAACATCAGTGCCACAAGCCAGCACTACACACTGGGAGGAACATTGTCAAATGGCTTGTTTGCTATAGAGACTAATGGCTTACGGTCAGTGTGGACTTCAACATGCTTGCCCAAAACGTACTGGCGAAATCTCATCATGCAAAAACTATACCCAGCATCTCTCGCTCCAGCTGTGAACATTGTAATTTCACATCCATTATGGAACAAGCAGCACAAACCACTGGCACCCACTGCCCAGGAGAACCCCTCTGCCAAAGCATCGCACCCAGGCTCAGTGGTTAGGCATCACGGCTGACGTTTTGATCTGTTTGGAAATAGGACTAATTGAAGAGCACCAGCGATATCTCCTCATGCAGTTATGAAGGCATGCTGTAGAGTAGAACTGCGAACAAGGACCGCTTAGCTAATTGGCAAAGTGGATCCATAATCCATGACAACCATAGAATGAGGCTACTTAGGTTGCTGTTCTCAAGAACTGCTGTACTGCCGTAAAAGACTGCTGGACTGGTATCTCAGTAATGGTCTGGAGCTTGTCTGTGTCCAGAGTAATGCCATCTGATGGGAATCAGTGGCCTAGGTACTTAACTATGCTCTGCCAAGTCTAACTCTTAGACCAGTCCGTGGCCAGTCATAAGTTAGCTTATCATAAGCATTCCAGCACTGCTTTTATACGTTCATCATGCTCACCTGATCTCTGCCAAAGACAGGGAGGTCATCAATGTGGAAAATCACACTTGGAAGCCCTGTGAAAATATCTGAGACTACTCATTGAAAGATCCCCAGTGCACCAGCATAGGCTACGCCAATAAACGTTGGAAACAGTACAAGTTGTCATGAGTAACAAATGTGATAACAGAATGTAACACCTTTTCAAGACGGACATCGTGAAAGCGAGACTTGGCATCCAGCACAGAGAAAACTCTGGCGCCTACCACTGAACTGCAATTTCCGCCACTGTTGGCAGCATATGACGCTCACGACATGCTTGATTAGTTGGTGATAGTCTACTTCAGCAACAATCTCAAGATTTTGAGAGAGAAGACATTTCAGCTCTTTTACTAGAGCCTTTCTCAAGTTAAAGAGGATAACTAGGGTCAAGATGTAAAAGTGTAATGTTATATAACATAGCATGCTCGTGCTGGCTAAGGGCAAAAAAAATCATTTGTCAGGGTGTAGTACTGAATTGTGGTCAAGTTAACTCTACTGGTGTTACTTCCGTAGTGGAATACAGATGGAGTGCATGTATAGGTACAACAATAATAAACAAACCAAATCTAACAAAATCTTACTGAAATTGATTTGGCTGTCCTGGTCCATTGGGCTACCACTACTCCGCTTCTCTAATTGTTGGCTTGTTAGCACTTTGTGTACCTAGTGATTCTTGTCATGCATAGTCTTCTTTCAATACTACCCTAAGGTTGCCAGTGAGTCATGTGGCCTGTTTCGGCTTGATGTGCAGCGATTGTGGACATCATGCTGTGGCCAGTTCTTGCATTGTACTTGTGATTGTGGCACCTTTGTTCCTCTGTTTGTTTTGTGTGGCTTCACTATAATGTACACTGGTTCAAACTTCACTCTCCTATGGCATAATACAATGCCGTGGTTCCCCGCTGGGTCAATTTGATCCTTTACATTGCGCACCAACTTCCATTTTAGGAACATCAATCACATCACCATTGGTATTCCGGTTGCTTCACTAGGATACAGCATATTCTCTCTTTGACTTGAGAAAGGCTCTAGTAAAATGGCCTAAACGTTGTTTCTCTCAAAATCTTGAGATTGTTGCCAAAGTCAATCACTCATTCTGTATATTTTTTATAATTGTAATTGTTCAATGAATGAAAGGCCGAGCATGTGACATGCATGTCAGTACGACTACAGATGTGCTGATCCCACAAATACGATTGACCCACTCACAGAGACCAGGGGCTGTGGAAGCGCATTGCACACATCTGTGACTTTCCAAGCAATCATCTTTTGTGGTTGCAATGACTCAACAGTTTTACTATCACATGTTACACTGAAGATTCTGTTTTCCTCTTAAGTGCCTGCAACGGATCCTGGTAAATCATCATGATCAAAACATGCAAACACTTTTGTCAACTGGTAGTAAATGGATTGGTTTCCTTCAATGGAGGCTCATGGATGAGCTTCTAGACAAAGATATTCCATGTCAAACTTTTCTGTCCCATCTTGTGCTTCATTGCAGGAAGAAAGATGGTCCTCTGTGGTAGACTAATAACCCATCTTACCTTGCTGCTTACGTACCTACTCTATTAGCCTGATCTTCTTGAAGGTCCAACATGGCTGACTGAATGGCACCAGGCAATATGGTTCACTGCTGGTGCACACAGGATTGCAATTGCGTCAATCTGATCATTTGCACGTAAAATACTGTCTGCATTCAGCGCCATACAGGCCAATACCAAAAGCCTTTTTTTCTATCCCAGGAATAGCAGGCCATTGTCATGGCAATGTATGACATTTACCTGCCATGATGAACACTGCATTGTATCACATGTAGCTACATGTTTCAATATTCATCCTTGATATTGCCCAGGACTATTTTTGCAGGTTTCAGCCTTAATCTTGTTTTAGCATGCAATATTGGCACATAAACAAAGTGGCATCTATCACTTGCTGAATGTTGAGTCCTTTAATCATTCTCAGCTCAGAACAAATTTAAAGACTATGAGGTGGATCAAACACTGTTAGGACAGAAAATAGCCCAAAATATTTAGCCCTTGTAATGGGGAGGCAGGAGAAGCAGAAGCCAGCAAAGCTGTTCTGATTTGCTTTCAGTATACATAGAAGTTTTCACAGACGAAATGCTCTTATAAAGGTTTGTGAGATTTAAAGGCATTGAACTGTACCTAACCAAGATGGCACAATTTAGGGATATTTTCGACTGAGAATGACATGGAAATAATGCTTCCTGAAAAGTATGTGCCATTAAATGAAGCTGTTTTTGTCATTCTATCATGTGCAGAAACTGTCAGACTGGCTAGTGGGCCAACTTCTTGGTCGGGTAGTGTTGAAGTACTGCACAATGGAGAATGGGGAACCGTTTGTGATGATTCGTGGGATATTGCCGATGGCAATGTTCTCTGCCGTCAACTTGGTTTACCTGGGGCAAATGCTGTACATCACAATACCTTCTTTGGATCAGGGAGCAGAAAAAATGGGATGCATGGTGTACAGTGCAATGGAACTGAAAGACATATTCAAGATTGTCCTTTCAAAGGATGGAATAATAATACCTGCACACATGGTGCTGGAGTTACTTGCAGTGAGTTTCAGGTTCCTGTAATGCTATAAAAATTCAGGAATAAATGTGTCAGGCATCAACCACGTGAGTGGTGTGTGCATGTATCATCCTCTATTCATGGTATTGACTTTATTCTTATGGAATGTTGAACTGTCAGGCAAGCTAAGGGCTCCAGCTCCATACTGCTTCTCTGATATAGGTCCTTTGGTGGATTATAATTATAATCATTTAGAATGTTATAATATTAAGGGTCAAAGGTGGTGCTTCTATTAATTATTATTAATTATTAAGGGTCATTAATTGTTCTTCTCAGTACATATTTTGTGCAGCCATTTGCAATACTTTGCTGTCGATTACCCATTGCACTGATTGACTTCCGGAAAAATGACCACTTGGTTAATGTTTGCTTTTCTGTGCAGATCCATCTGTTCGACTTGTAAATGGAAGTAACTTTCTTAATGGTCGTGTTGAACTTCTGTACCAGGGAGCATGGATCTCAGTTTGTGCTGCTGATTGGGGATTTGTTCATGTCCTCTGCCATCAACTTGGCTTTGGTCCTGCAGCAAGTGGATATACTAATTATTATGGAAGGGGCACTGGGCCATTCTCATTGAGTTTGCTTACATGCACTGGTGCTGAACGTAAATATCAAGATTGCCCTTCCTTTAAATGGAGCAATCAGAGTTGCTTCGGATATCACCTTGGATTACGATGTGGTGAGAGTCATGTCCACAGGGTTGGTGTTTGAAAAGAGAAGCATAGTCCTTACATATATTGCTCAGGTCTAAACAATGAAGGGGCTCTGTGTTGATGCAATGCAGTGTTCATCTCATGCAGCATCATAAACTGTTGACATATTTGGTTGGTGAGATCATAAACTTCCTGTCACTGATTAAGACCTATGTGAAAAGCTCAATGCATTTGTAGAGGGAAGAAAATCAAGATTCAGGCAGCTTAGAGGTGATGCAACCACTCTCAAATCCAAATTTTATTGCCTGAAGAAGAAAGCGGAAGAGCTGTATGAGCCAGCCAGATGAAGACTTGCACATGACCCGGAAGACATCTTTGATCACTGTCACCATTTGGCCTCTTAAGAAATATGATTAAGTATACTCTTTGAGGCTCCAATACCCTCTCTCTCTCTCTCTCTCTCTCTCTCTAAATAGACAAATACATATGCAATATACATACATCAAGTATACGTCTAACATCTTCTGTGACTCCCATGTGGATCGGATAGCCCAAGCTTGAAACTTGCTTTCGAGATCTCCTTTTTGTGGATGGTGTGATAGTGCGTTGGATAGTGTGGGAAACTCTGATCTGCTAGGCAATGTGGTGCCATATAGGTTTGAGCCATAGATCCGTACACTTGCCATTCGGGGATTTTAATGTGTATATATTTACTCCCATGTATATACATATATTAATTTATTTGTTTATACATACATTTACCTACAGGAGTTTCCCAGCTACTGCTGTACACATCAGTTCTCTTTCGCCCTGTGTTTACAAAACGAGCAAGAATGCTACCCTTTAAAAAATGGCACGATTTTCCTTCTGTGCATTCTGGTCAGGTAAATTCTCCATCATGCGCACCATTACCTGGAATCTCCATTGAATTTCCCTGGGATACTCAAGGATGTCGCTGTATAGCAACATGGATAAACCTATTAATCATTTTTGAGCTGTACTTGGTGCACTCATAAAGTGTAGTAGTGTGAGAGCTCTTTAATTGTTTAGACCTGAGTAATGTATGTAAGGACTATGCTTCTCTGAAAAATGTACTAATGACATTATTTTATACTTGACAATATGAAATTTTGTGGATTGTTTGTGGTTGTCACCTGTACTGGAAAGATAGGCTTTCATCTACCTGCTTAGTAACAGCAACTGTGGACCGGATGACAGGATGTAGTTGGTCTTTTATTGAGTCTCTCTCACACCATGTATCAGGAAGTGACTGGAGCTGAACAATGGAAAAAGGAAAACTAATACTTCCTCCGTTAAGCAAAACTTCGTTGCGTTTTTTATAGACTAATATTCAGCACAAGAGAGCACACAGCGTGAAAGAACGTTGGCTTGTGACAAATTTTATTATAGTAGAAGACATTAGAGTGTCAGTCAGCGAGTTTTAAACGCGTACAGTTCAAACACCTCACTCATAATCCGAGTCGGATGACTCCAACATGGCGTCAGTTGACTACGCGGGTTAAACTTCAGTGGCCTGCGCTCGCATTGCCTTTAGCTTGTTCTCAGCTTCAGAGAGCAGGCATCGTGATATTGAAGCATCATGGAGGTTGACAAGCTCATGACCCGTTGCATGAGCATGTCAGCTGCCACGATGACACTTGCAGTTGTTGTTCCCACCGCTCTCAAGGATGCCGTGAAAAGAACTGTACAGGCAGCGCCAAACATTCTCCATTTTTCAACGGGATACTCATCCCAGCACTTCCGGACAGCTGTCAGAAGGTCCTTTCTTGTTTCCTTCGCCACTAGTGACACGTCTTTCTGCAGGCTGTTGTAAAAGGCCGAGTCGTCCCTGTCTTTGGCAGAGGTCAGGGCTTTGTGCAGGTTGCACGACAACGGCAATGCAGAACTGCGACTTCTTGCCGTGCGCAGCAAAAGCTCGTCTGTTCAGACCCGCTATGTGCGGCCTTCACCGCCATGCTGGTACCTGAGCGGCGTGCCGGCCTCGGGGCACTTTTTGCCTCGTCTTGCGTGGAAATACCAGTTATCGCCCACGCGTTTGCCGCATGGTTGTCGCGTGCTGTCTACCACCTCGTACTGAGCTGACTTGTCAAACTACCACATTTTTTCCCTCATCGCCTCGAAAACACCGTCCTTGCCGAGGATTTTTTGTCGATATGCAGCTGTGTCTACGACGACGTCTTCTAAGATCATTGTCTCTTCAACAACTGCCCCAGTGCGGACGTTGCTTCTCTTCGCCGGGCATTGAAGAGTAAAGCTCCACATTCCGACCTTTCCGTCGCGCGAACCCGTTTTCTGGGCGAGGACGAGCACGCACAGTCAGGACCATAACTTTAGGCATCCGCGATTTGTAATAGACTGTCGGTGGAGCCGGCAGCTCGTACTCCCCGTGTTGGTGCGGGAAGATGCGGCAGATCTGGCCATCGCGCATCAGGAAAAACCATTTCTCGTCGCCATGCACTATATCTTTGAGATTTGAGAATCTGCGCGTTCGTTTGTCGTTGGATAACACGAACGCCATGCGATTTATTTTGTGTTGCAAGGTCAGCTTTGGTTTGATGTATCGGCGGCGACGTTGCATTTGCAAAGCATTGCACCACGTCCGGACTGTTGCAGGTGAGACAAAAATCCCTTCCCCACCTAATTTACTGGCTAGACGCTTGAACGACAGCTTATCCCAGTGGTGATTGCTGATGTCAATCAGCTTTTTGGCCACTTCGACGCTGAAGTTTTGCACTCCGCAACCGCATTCTTTCCGCTTGCATGACTAATCTGTTGTCGTCACTGACAATCCTTGTGACTGCTGTGCACGAAACCACTTGAGTTGCTTGCCCACAAAGTTGACTTTCAAGTTTTGTGCTGGAAACTCAGCACACAGCTGCTTGAATTGGGCTTTCCTGAGAGGGCGACCACGAGTGAGCGCGTCAGCACGAAGTGACGCATCCTTTCTCATGGGGTTTTAACATCTTTTCGTTCTGTTCGCACTCTCACTGGGGTGGGTTTCAGCGGTACTGGCTCCACAACCTGAGCTGCAACGTCTTTGACTGTCTTTCTTTTGTCTCGATATCTCTACATTTAAACTATTGGTTCTTACATGGCTCTGTTATATGATTTCTTCTGCCATGAGAGATGTTTCTTGTCAGGCGCTCGTCGCGCTTCTATGATTTGCATGCTGCCACGCACCGACAGCGAACGGAGCTATTTTTGCAATGTTGTGGATACCTCGGAAGTCTCTTCTTCTTCCGCTGAAACACTGCCTACTTGTTAAGGCCTTCCTCAGGGTCTGCTTTGACCATTTACCACCTTACAACGCAGACAAGTCCAGGTTTCACCTCCTAACAAATCGAAATCCCAGCGCAACAAACGGAAGCTATTTTGCAATGTTGTTGAAGTCTTTTCTTCTTCCGCAAAAACACCGCCAACTGTCAAGGCCGTGCTCAGCGTCTTCTTTGACTACCAGCGTCATCGTGGCAGCCGACATGCTCATGCGACGACTCATGAGCTTGGCGACCTCCACGATGCATCCATATCTCGACGCCTGCTCTCTGAAGCCGAGATAAAGCTTAAGGCAATCCGAGCGCAGACTACTGAAGTTGAACTTGCGTCGTCAAATGACGTGTCAGAGTCATCGGACTCGGGTGATGAGTGAGGCATGCAAATTGGTTCAAAACTCGCTGATTGACACTCTAATGTGTTCTGCTGTAGTAAAATTTGTCTCATGTCGCGGTTCTTTCACGCTGCGTGCTCTCTTGTGCTGAATATTAGAGAGGTTCTGCATAACGAATATGCGTTGCAAGCCTTGGCGGTGCCTTAGCGAAAGTATCGATGCGAACATTCGTAGCGTGCGAGGGTCTGCATACACGATATAGCGGATGTTCGCACCAGTGCTGTCCGCGGTCGGAGCTGGCCGTGCTGGTGGACGTCACAGAAAGTCTGCTGGGAAGAACTAATAATTTCTAATAAGCCGCTGGCGAGAATGCGGTAAAGGATGGCTGTTGTTCAGGACGTCGACCCTGGTGATCTCCTTTGCAGTTTGTTAGCGCTTGCCCATGACGATGGTGATATCGATGATGAAGATTTGCTGCTATTGGCCGCCAGTATCGAATACGGAGCTGCTAGAGGTCTGCTACCTGGTCTGCAAGTTTTCCCCGCTAGATTGGACTTTTCACCTCTGGATGATGACATGTGCCTCCGAAGATTTCGTTTCACCCGCCATCAGATTAATAGTCCGTAGACAGCTCTACAGATTCGGGACTCCTACACCGCACCATGCAGGACGAAATGGAGTGGCTTGGAGGGTTTCTTGCTTCTTCTCTGAGAGCTTTGTTACCCTGATTGTCTTGGGGTGTTATGTGATGAGTTTGGTCGTTCAAAGGCAGTCCTGTCGTTAATTTTCAACAGCATGCTGATTTAGGTGTGGCAAAGATGGGGACATACGCTGACAAATCCGTTTCCCCAACCGTATTTCACAGCAGAAAAAATCCAAGACTTCAGCGATGCTATTGCCGGGAAAGTCGGCACGAACCTACATATTTGGGGTTTCATTGACGGGACCATTAGGCCAATATGCCGTCCTGGACAGCAACAGCGTGTGTTCTACAACAGACATAAATGAACCCATGCTCTTAAATTTCAAGCAGTAACTACGCCTGACGGCTTGATTTCACACCTGTTTGGGCCCGTTGAAGGCAGACAACATGATGCAGGTGTCTTGGGTGAAAGTGGTTTGCTGCAACATTTGGCAGCTAATATGAACGGACCAGATGAGGTACCATATGCTCTGTATGGTGATGCTGCATATCCCTTGTCTCCTCACCTGCGAAAAGCCTACCAAGGCGCAGTGCTAATGCCACAGCAACAACAGTTCAACAGGAAAACGAATGGAGCAAGGATTGTCGCAGAATGGCAATTTGGTGAGGTGACCACGCTATGGGCATATCTTGACATGAAAAGGCAACAGAAGATCCTCCTGCAGCCAGTTGGATTGTACGATCGTGTTGCAGTACTATTGACAAATCTGCACACAATTGTTTGTTATGGCAACAAAACAAGACGTCTATTTGATGTAATGCCACCAAGTTTAGCAGAATGTTTGCAATAGTGATGGACAAGATGTGCAACATATGCAGAGCAAGATGGATTTCACACATACTACAACAGCTAGCATTAGTGACAGTAATATACCATGGAATGATGTGGAGGGTGCATAACAGTGAACTGACAGCAGTGGCTGAGCCCAGTCTTCTGTGCTCAAAGACTGAATTGCATGCAAGCTTATTTTTTCATACTGGCCATCATACGTTGCATGAACTGCATCATCATGCGCCTCTCTTGCCGTGCATCATCGCTCTCTTGCCTCTCTCTGTCTTTCCGCTCACGTCTGTCTTCTTCCTCCATTCTGTATCTGGCTTCTCGCTCCAAGCGTTCATTGTCCAATTGCTTTCGCTTCAGTTCTGCCTCCACTTGTACCTTTTCTTTTTCAAATTGAAGATGCTCTTTCCCAAGTGCAATTTTTTCTTTGTACACATTTGTTTGATTCTCTGACTTCTTCTCCATGTACTCCACAATAGAATCTATAAAATTTCCTGACCGTTTCCTGGTCAAGTGCTCATCCCTGGTTTGTGTGGTATATGTATTGGATTTCTCTGACAGAGTCTTGCACGCATCATCTCTCAACTGTAGGGTGATGTCATGGTCTGATGCAGCAGCCTGAGCAGAGCGTTCTTGGGCCAGGTTCTTCTCATTATAGAGTTGAGTTAATTCTGTCAACAGCACCTCTTCAGTAAACTCCTCATCAGTTCCACTTCTGAAACACAGAAGGTGTTCAAATAAAAAATAATTTAAATGTTACCCTGCTATGACTCTAAAATTATGTAAGCAACCATGGCTCAGATGTCCTTTTACTACTGAGCAGTCTCTCACCACCAAACAGATAATGTGATCATGGCTGGTGAAAGAGTAGAGTACAACCATGCTGATATTGCAATTGGCCAAACAAATAATTGCAACGACAAGGAATTAATATTAAATAGAATCAGAATCCCAAAGTACATCATGGAAAAGCCATGGCTTGGATCTTTTTTTTGTTTGGATATCACAATGTATTTTAGTGATAAATGTTTAGGCGCTAGAAGAGTGTGACTGCTTGTCACACTACACCGGTACCAGTCCTTGGCTGTTTTACGGAAGCCCACACACTCACTGTCACTAATATTTACTAGCAGACATAATCCTTACAATGTATCACCACATGAAACATGAGGGCTAATAGTTTCCTTCTTTGCCTCTGGGGATTAAGAAACCTGAATTTAATACAAAGAAGACCACAGAAAGAAGAGAAAAGGACAAGAACAACTTCCCAGTTTCAGTGGCAGATGCAACTGAAGCATCTGATCTGACACTGTGTGTTTGGATTCAGCACCCATTGGCATCACATGTACAGGCTGCTAATGTCAGAAAGGCCACTGATTTTTTCTGGTATCTGTGGGTCTCCTCTAGGTTTTCTGTATTCCTCCCTCCAAAAAGGAAAAGGCAAGAAATCACCAATGCATAACTTGACACTCAGGCAGATATTTATGTAGGTGTACTTCCAACACCAACTGGCATTTAATAGCTAGCTATAGATGGTGAGCTAGGTGCTGCTGGGTAAAAGTGAGAGTGGGGTGGGGAGGACGAGGAGGAGGAGGAGGGGCTGGCCGGTGTGGATGTCTCAGTACGCAATCTTTGTGCGTGAAACTCAGTCCTATAGTGTCACTGCTAGGTAAAGCTGCCACAGGTGAGGGCCTGTCTGGGATGACTTCTACACAATGCTGAAAGGTATAATCAGATATGCAAATATTTTGAACGTTAATTTACCAAAGAATGAATATTCCAAAGCTGAAGTGAGTGATTCAATGTTCCAAACATATATACTAGCTATATGTAGCTGCAGTTATAATTATGTGTGCATCCACACTGGTCTATGTTGTAATGCTTTTTCTCTCCTACAATTACCTGTGGGTCAGTCCGTGAGTGTGCATCAGATGAATGATAGATTGAAGAACACTTGTTCATTCTAAGGGTTAGTATAGTATCCACTATGATATTTGTTCGTAAAAAGCACCATTCATAGCCGCTTCAGCACTGTTTCTACAGCACCCCTGTCCTCACACAAAGGAGAGTGACGTTATTATTCAATAAAAAAA